>PVLA01000368.1:510902-566844 GCA_004027455.1 Hydrochoerus hydrochaeris
AGTTAACAATCAAACCAGAATGGGTATCCTATTGAATCCTGTCATCTTCAGAGTAGTTGCCCCTACTCTCAGACTCGACACTCTCAAGCATACCAGATTCAAATAAAATCAGTCAAGATAAAACAGTGATATAACCAATCTTCTCTGTTTTATCTCTGCCATGCTATTTTTCTGTTGTTATTTGTTTACTTTTCTCCTTTATTCCACTCTCTGCCCCTTTCTTTGAGGCCTTTCTGCCATTATTCCTGGAACCCTTGTGGTTTTCTTCTCTCTCTCTAGAATGTCCTTCAGTATTCTTGGCAGGGTTGGATTGATGGTCACAAACTCCCTCAGTTCCTCTTTGTCGTGGAAGTATCTTGTCTCTCCATTAATTTTGAGAGACAGTTTTGCAGGGTACATCATTCTGGGTTGGAGGTTATTTTCTTTCAGGGCTTGGAATATTATGCTCCAAGATCTTCATGATTTGATGGTTTGCATTGAGAAGTCCGCTGTGATTTTGATGAGTTTTCCTTTATAGGTAATCTATTTCTTTTCTCTGACTGCTTTTAATATTTTGTTCTTGTGATGGATTTCTGGGATCCTGATTATTATATGTCTGGGTGTAGATTTGTTTGGGTTGTAGCTGGCTGGAGTTCTATATGCCTCATTTATCTGAACCTCACTTCTGTTACCTATGTTTGGGAAGTTTCCCTTAATTATTTCTGTGATAGACTTTATTTCATTTGTATTTGTTGCTGCATCTTCATTCACATATTTTATTCTTAGGTTATAAATCCTCTTGTCATCTTCTAGCCTTTGTATCATTGCTTCCTGGTTCCTTGTTATTTTTAAGAGATCCTTCCTCAATCAAGGTTTTAATGAGGAGAGTGTTGGCTCTCTCTTCTTGGCCACTTAGTTTAGGTTGTTTTGTGCCTCAGATCACACTGCTATAATCTGATTAGAATGCATGCTCTGGCAATGGCTCTTAGATGGGAGTCCTGACTGTCATGAAATTTTTCACTTAGGGAGGAGCTACCCACTGCTCAGTGAAGGACCATGCAAAAGGGTAGACAGGGTTGAGTGGTGTTGTTTCTCTGGAACTCCACCCCAAGTTTTTCTCACATATTAGAACCAAAAAGAGATCAGTCATGTCCCTCAACATTAAGAGGGTCAACCATAATAATTTTATTTTCCCAATCAAATACTCTCTATTAGTTTATTTTTTTTAATGGGTAGGGGGAGAGGGAAGAAGAGGAATTACAAACTCAGAAAAATTGTTTTTTCCTTCTCTTGTTGATCATTTTTTTTCTTCCTTACATCATGATGATCTAGTATGAACTGCAGTAGCAGACTTGAGTTTGAACAATCATTCAGAGACACAGGTTCTTGCCACTGAGTGACTCTACCATCCCTAGGGCATTGGACTCCCACACCAAAGACCTTGCATCACATCAGCAGATGGTGACAGACTGAAAAGTATGAGGATTTCCAGATAGATTTTTATGAGCCTGGTCTGAAGATGTATCTCTCCTACCCAGAGTTCATTTGCCAGGATGTGTCCCAAATCCACACTGACCTGCAAGGGAATCTGGGAAACGTGGTTTAACTGTGTGCCTAGGAGGAAAAAGAAATGGAGTCTGGGGAACACAGAACACTGTCTCTGCCACAGACACTTGTTAAATTACAATAGAAATATAAATATGATTACTTCCTTAATAACTGTTATGTTGCTTAAGTGGTAGAGGATTAATAAATCCTATTTCCCTTCTGCATAGGAAATTGACCTTTGGTTAACTTTATAGCTCTGTTTCCTTGGAGACTTAAAAAGAAAGACTGTCAAATCATGTAGCCAGGAAAGAGTGCTGATGACAAAAATGACCCCTGCTTGGTAAATTGCATTAGACCGGAAGTAATGCATATGTTACACAGAGAGCTGGAGCTTTGGGCTGCTCTGAGTAGAATGACTTGAATAATAGCTGGGTATGTTCCCCAGAGAAACACTGGAGTTGCAGCCCAGAACTTAGCTCCTGTAAGGTTTTAAGCCAGGGAAATCCTGTACCCAGCTGGAGGGAATCCTGTTCTCCCACTCCTCAGGATCTAGCGGGACAGCTCCTTGATAGCTATGTGACTGATTCATGTTCTGTGGGTGCCAAGTACCCTTCTATAAGGGTAAGTAGTGTGGTTGTCCTGGGCAGACTGGTATGACACACAGGCAGTCTGTCCATCAGGCAAAGGACACCCAGGATCTTGGCCCACATTACTTTAGGGGCTCATGAAAATGCCTATTTTTTTGTTTTGTTTTTTTGTTTTTTTCAATGTCAGAAGGAAAAAGGTCAAAGTAATATTTTAATATGAAATGTTGCTATTTTACCTTTATATCAATGTAGTCACATCACATACATTTTAATATATTTTATTTTAATAGAAGAAGCAACTCATAAGGGCAAAAGTGAGCAATGACCACATGGCCTACCCCATAGTGTCAGGAAACTGACTGTTCCTGCACATGAAATGGTCAAAATTTCACAGAATTGATTTTATATAAGGAATTATCTTTTTCACCCTTCTTTAAATGAGCAACACCTTTTCAAGAGAAACTGGCCCTTAAGACTGTATTTGAACAAAAAGATGAAAAATAAAAGACTCTTTGGTCTGTGCTTTTTTTGGGGGAAATAAGGTGTGGCCATGCCTAGAGGACTTTTACTGCCTGAACCTGTGCACCTGGGGACAGGTACCAAGTACAACAGCAGGTTCTGATGGATGCATCCTAGCCTAACTCCAGCACCTTCCAGAATCTGGTATGCTTTAGAGATGACCCAGTTAACCAGTCCAAGGAAACTTGGACTGCTGCCATAGCCCCATCCCATCAAGTAGCTGCTGACACTGCTGCTGCTGGCTGGTGTGGGGGAGCTGGGGCTAGTACTATTCCTGAATATGGTTGCTTCTTCCTTTCCTATACCACTGGCTCTAAACACCAAATTCTAAAACAAACAAGCAAGCAAGCAAACAAACAAACAAACAACAAGGCTTGTAGATTATGTTTCAATATAAAACAGCATAGAAAAACATCTGTTCAAAAGTGCTTGTAAGCCAGGTGTGGTAGCACAAGCCTATAATCCTAGCATTTGGGAGTCTGAGGCAGGAAGATCGCTGCAAGTTTGAGATCAGCGTGGGCTGCAAAGTGAGCTCAAGGCCAGCCTGAATTGCATAGCAAGACCCTGTCTCAAAAAGACAAAAAAAAAAAAAAAAGTGCTTGTGGCTTTCTTTGACTATTTCATGCCTCATTTACTTTTACTTTTTTGCCATACTATGACTAATTTTTTCCTCTTTCATCTTCTTACAAGAAATGGTTTGTTTGAAGATTTAGATATGTTTCCTTTGTCCATTCATCCATCTACTCATCCTACCTAGAAGCAGATAATCAAAAAAATAAAATTGGATGAGGTCCCTTCAATTTCAGTATGAGGAAACCAAAGCCCAAAGATATTAACCAATTTTCTTGAGTTCACACAGTCCGTTAGAAGTAGACTTCAGGACAGTGCCATTCTTCCTGGCCCTCAGTTCAGACCTGTCTGCCTCACAGTCATGCTTTCAGTAGACAGAATCAGGAAGAGGAATAGCTATTAGCCTGGCATATGAAAGGTTGGTGGCCAGGGCTGAGGAGCGCTGACAAAAGGGATCAAAGCGTAAATTCTCTTCAGAGAACCACATTTCACCTGGCACAAGATGAATCAAGCCTCCCAGGGCACTGCTCATTCTGGATGCTCGTGTTCAGCACACCAGCAACACGGAATGACACACATCTGCGCAGAGGTCTCATCAGTGCAGCTCTGTCCTTGGAAACTTATGCCAAAGCTCATGCAAGAGCCAGATGACATTTCATCTGGAAGTCCTCACTGGCCGTTGCCCTGAGACATGGAGGTTAATATTCTCCTGATGCTGCAGCTGAGGAGCAATGGCACATCTCTGTGGCACCAAGGAAGAAATCTACACTGCTCCACTCCATGAAACTGGCACATATGCCAAAGGAAATAACAGGCACAAAGCCCTACTGCACAGACTTGGTTAACAGGGGCAACCCCCAACAACAACCTTGACACACAAGTGGTATTCATGTGAATTTTTTTTTTTTTAATCAGTACCGGGGATCGAACCTATGTCCACAGGCTCACAAGGCAGGCACTTATGCCACTGAGCTAAATCCCCAGCCCTGACACACAAGTGGTATCAACACCAAACCTGTCACCATATCCAGCAGTCACAGGACAGTTAACTTGGGAACACTGTCCTTTCTGTGTAGCCCACATCCTGGCAAAGGGAAAGAGGGAATGCTACAAAAGAGGACAAAGAGAAGCCCTCTCTGATCATCATGTTTTCTACAGCTATTACTGCAAAAATTCATGCAGTACTGTTGGTGTGTCAGATGCTGTCCTAAGAGTTTTATATGTAGTTATTCACCAAATCATTACAGCATCTTCATGAAAGTGCTACTATCAACTCTCACAGTGAAGGAACCAGGCACAGACAGATGAAGTGACTTGTTTTAGGTCACACAGTTAGTAGAGGGAATCCAGACATCTTAGTTCCAAAACCTGCTGTTAACCTCCCTGTCAAGCTCTTTCTCACTAAGAATTAAGACTCTATGGATACCATTCCGGATAAGATTTACACAATGGTGTAATCTCAGCTACTAGGGAGAGGGAGGTAGGAGGATTGCAGTTTTGATGCCAGCATGGGCAATTCAGTAATACCTTACATAAAAAAAGGAAAGAAGATAGATAGATAGACAGATAGAAAGAAAAAGAAAACAGCAATATAATAGCAGTGTATATGCTTAATAAATCTTTAAAATTTTAGGAAAGTTTACATAATAGATAATCTGAGATTACACCACTGTGCCCAGCTAATATATACACTTTCTTATATTTGTTTACAAAAAATAGAATAATGCTTTGCAAAATGATTTATCACCATTGTAGTTGGTGTTCCCCAAAATGCAGACTCTAAAACAAGGATTCAAAAACAGCTCTACCCAGTGTATCTAGTTCCAGCCCATTCATTTTATTGCTGCATACCATTTCACTATATGTCTGTATCATTATCATTTAACTCCTCCCACACAAATACAGTATCCTATCCCCTCTCATTGACATCTTACTGACATCCGGGGCTTTGGTAAATGTGTTGATGTTACTGAATTGCTATAAGAGGAAACACATAAAAAGGGAGACTTCATTTTCCAAAGGCCATGACTTTAAGATAGGTTTCTAAGGCCTGGACCGATGACAGTGTGGCCACCAGGGAAGTAAGTTTAGAAGCTCATCTTTGTTCTTGTCATGTTCAAAACTTATAGCTAATACATGTTAATGTGAAGCTATCCAAATCAGTCCCCATGATGACCATATCACAGGGATACCTCATTAAATTAGTGGTTTATTTTCTCTTTACCAACTATAGTAGCCTTGCTCCTTGCTTCTTGACATTCTTTGCTCTGAATTTAATTATGTTTTTTGGAACCTATCCATGTCACAGTATTTAAGATTGCTGATTTTTTTTTTTTAACAATGACAAAACTGTATATTATTACTGGTCTCCATGATATTTATGGATATCTTGTTGTACTGATATCTTCAGATCTTTGAAAAAAGAAAACAAAAACCTTAACAATTGAAGTAAATTTTGCTAAAGATTTCATAGGTAGAGAAGATTCCTACAACTAAACTCAGTGATCTTTTCTACCAGAAACATCTATTCTTCCCTGGGAATTTATCTTGGGTCACCAGGAACCTTAGTCCTATCTCCAACTTTTTTCAATGGAGTCCATGTCTCAGCAGAGTCCATGAAGACAGAGTCCCTGGTCTCTATGGTTCCAGCCTTTCTTTACTCCATATGCTCCCCTTTGAATCTTTCTTTCTATGCATTCTCTCCTTTGACCCTTATAGAGCACTCACCCCTTCAATCTTGGGATTCTCATCTTATCTTCCTACTCAATAGCCAAAGCATTCTTGGTAGACCTTTCTTAGAAAACAGTGGGGAAATTTTAATAATGTTTTCCCTGTCTCAAAATTCTATTTTCCTTGCATTGGTATTATTAGGTACTTTAATTCTTCTCACGGTTTAGAATGTTTATGGACTGCTTAGATTTGGAACTTGTGAGTCATATGATACTAGTCTGTCATTTGGTATCTGATGAAATTGGTTCTCAAAGAAGCAAGGGATTTGCCTAAGGCTCAGGAATCACTACAATTATAAAGCAGTAGGAGACTCCCAATCTAGACTCCCATCCTGCTGTATTGGACCCAAGGTACACATAAAGAGAGAGACTTTTAGATTTAGTGAAACCCCAAACTCTGAACTCACAGGGAATTTGGAGTTTATCTAGAACAAACATTCACTTGCAGAGGTTAAATGGAAACTTTCCTTTACAGTTATAGTCTCTGAATCTTAAAAGTACAACAAATTAAACAGCTGCTTTAGAACCCCTCACTTACCTGGTGGGTATGATTTCCAGGGACATACACAGACTTAAACTCTTTCATGAGACTCCGAGCTCCAGCAATATCCCAAAGAGAAGAAAAGAGTTCATCCACGGCTATTTTGGATTTGTGGAATGTCAGGTTAGTTGCAGAGTCACAGCCTGAAACAATCCAAAGATATTTTCTTAGGTGAGCAAATCATTAGATTAAATTTTCCTCATAACAGGTTGAGCTTGATGTAACACAGGTGGGAGTTTCCTTTAACCCTATTTCCCTTGGATAATCACCAGCACGGTTGTTTCAGTCATCCATGAGCAATAGAATATGATGAGTATGAATGCTTTTGACATTAGCAGGACTCAGAACTCCCTGGGATCTCAGCCACTGACTTTATTCCCTGGACTGCAGAAGCTTCATAGAAAGCTCCCCAGGGGCTACAAACCACATAACACTGCTTTGGAAAAATATGCAGAGGCACAAGGAAAAGTGGGACTGACAATGAAATTTCCTCATTTGAATCCCTCCAATTTTCATAAAGTAGGAAAGTGAGACTGAGAAAGATGCTAGAGTTGCTCCAATAAAAGCAACTAGGATTTGCATCATCTGATGTGCAAACAAGGCACGGGGCCTATTCCAAAAGGCAGGCATTCAGTGCTGATAAAATCCAAAGGGGCCAAACAACAACATGACTCTTGGCAATCATTCCACTGCTTTTTGAATTAGTTGGAAATTCTCTATTTTCTTGGAAGCTCATTTTGAAGAGAAATGATCAAGGATAAAGTAGAAGTTAAAAAAAAAAAAAGAAAAAGATTAAACGTGTGTTCTTGACTTTTTTTACAAGGTGTGATCAAAACAATGGTGAATGTTTAAATTTTTAAAATTTATTACAGTAAAAGACACATTGCTATTAATCCCCCTCAGGATACTTATCCTTGCTTCAAACAGTTTTGTGAGTGTCTTTACAAGGTATGGTTAAAAAAATATATAGTAAATCATGCTGCCGAATGCCATCCAATGAGAAGGCAGGCATGTACACATTATGATATGTCTTCATCCACCTTATTCACTGGATCTGGCACCATATGGCTTTTTGTCTTCAATATGATCATAAAGATAAATATTTTAAATTTATTTAGGACATTTTAGCAGCCAAGACAGCACAACTAAAGACACTCACAAAAGAGGACTTTCAGAACTGCTTCAGAAAGTGGTAAGAATGATGGGATAAGTGTGCTTGAAGCAAGGTTTGGAGAGAGATTAATTTTTTTTAATAATGCATCTGAAAAGGAAAAGTTTGGTGGTTTTTCAAAAAGCAAAACATAGTACTGTCAAGCAACCCAGCAATTTCACACCTAAACAAACACAGGGCACAAAGACTGGAAACGCATGCCCACACCAAGACTCATACTCAGAGGCTTATTCTCACATTATTCCTAATATTCAGAAGAGGGGAACCAGCCACCGGCCAGCAAGGGCGAATGGATGAGCACAAGTTCTTTTCCACCAAGTCACCTTTTGCGACAGCTTCTTTATTTATTTTTTGATAAATTTTTAAAACTCAGTATAATATTGACTGTATAAAATGACGTGCTGCTGATAACCCAAATGCTCAGGCATTGAAACTTGAGACACACGTAGTTGTACGCTTGCGTTCAGGCAGCGAATCACTGTGAATTGAGTTCTGAATTCAGAATGATGAAGCAACTCGGACACCATGAACATGTTAAGGCACTGCTAAAATGACTGTGCTTAAATACAACATGACATTAGTTTTTATGCTGAGGTCATTTTTTCAGAACAGATCTTTCACCTCCATGAGTGTCTGTTGAAACATCTGAGAATGGCGCATGTGTGACATGCACAGCATCATTTCATGCAGGGCACCCTAAGTGTCATGCATGGGGCCTGAAGATTAATTTTTTTAAAAATTTACACATTGTATGGTTTGATCATACTTCATACATCAGAAGTGTTAACTCCTTACTTCTTACATCACCTTGGTAAGGCAGGAGCTATTATTTTCTCTATTTTAAGAATGAGGGACTAAGATGCAGGCTAAGTCATACTGTTTTAAGCCAGAGAATATCTCAAGGCCCTGTATATATCCATTGTCATCCTGTGCAGCACCTGTAGGTTTTTGTGTGCTCTGACTCCTTCCTACCCCAAGTACCAACATATCTGTCTGCATATCTTGATTTTTTTAAATTTCTCTTTCTCTTATTTCTCTATTTTGACCTCTTCTTGCCTGGGGATCTTTTCTGGCTGTAGGAGCACGCGTGGCCTCTTTTATTGGGCAGATTGGGAAGCCTCTTTATTGGGAGGATTGGGAATACTTAGAGAAATAATATCACTCTCTCATTCCCTTGGGGGAAATTCTGAACTGTGGTCTCCACAGCTTTTCTGATGGTCCTCAGCAAGACTGAGCCCAGTTGCCCATGACAACTGCTCACTCATTAATGTACCTTTTATCAGCTTTCCTTCCTCTCTTGTGGCACTGTCCTTCTTCCTCACTGAGCTTTTCCAAGTGAAAGATTGCACCCAAACTCCTTTCATTTACATTTCTAAGCTTCCACAGTAACTGAACAGAGGCAGCCTAGATCCAGAGCCTGTAGTCTTCTCTCACCTCTCCTCCTTTTCCTCTTCCTCCTTTTGTAGTAGCAACTTTCTTAGCATGTAACTTGTATACCACGCAGTTCCCCATTTAACATGTAGAATCCAGTAATTGTTGGTATATTTACAGAGTCACACAATCATCACCCTGCAATTAGTTTCAGAACACGTTTTATCATCTGAGTAAGAAATCTCATACATATCAGCAACAACTTCTGGTTTTTCCTACCTTTAACCCTGGAAATCACTAATGATACTTTCTGTCTTTATGGATTTACTGATTCTGGACATTTTATGTAAATGGAATCACAGAAAATGTGGTCTTTTGTGAGTGCCCTTTCTTTCTGGGAAGACCTGTATGTATATGCCCCTGGGGTAGAGGCTAAAGGTGGTTTGCAGCAGCTAGACCCAGGCCCATCTCTTTTGGCCACACAAGGTGTGAGATTTCCCAGGACTGACTGAACAGGCTACTTTGAATCTGCTCTGTGAGTGCTGTATTCAGTTACTTCTAATAAGCCCCTGACAGCTTGCTCCATTAAGCTAACTCACAAGATAAGAGCATTTTGTAAGAGAGCTCTAAGTGTACAATTCCAGTCAATTCTCATTTAATTCACTTAGTTAAATAGATAATAAACCAAAAGCTGATCCTAGCTTTTAACTAAGCACAGTCTATGCACTTTAGCTGCCTACCTCTTGATAAGGGAGGCTGCTCCTACCCCCCAGGATGCCCCTGCATTCTTCCAAAATGGTAGGATGACTCACGCCTCTGCAATTTCTTTCTCAGGAGAGTTTGGTGATCTCTTAAGCAGGGGTCCAGTTACTCCTTGGAGTGACAACACAGGGCTCCTGTGTCATGCCTACCCTCTCTCTGCTCCCCTCTCAGATTTCTCTTCTTATGTGCCCACACTTCTGCAGAGAATAGTGATTTCCAAGACTTTGTACACTGTAGGGACCCCCATTTCCAGCCATAACTATGTTAAAATAAGGGAAGGTTTCTCAGATGAAGAAACACAAATAGCAAATAAATATATGAAAACATGTTCAACAACATTGGTCATTTGAGAAATGCAAATTAAAACAACACTGAGATTTCATCTCACCCCAGAAAGAATGGCTAACATCAAAAAATCATCCCATAATGAATGTTGGAAGGGCTGTGGGGAAAAAGGAACACTTTTTCACTGTTGATAGGAGCATAGACTGGTGCAACCACTGTGGAAATCAGTGTGGAGATTCCTCAAAAAACTAGGATTATAGATCCCATTCCACCCAGCTATTCCTCTTCTGGGTATTTTCCTAGAGGAACCAAAAACATCATATTACAGCTGTATATGCACACCCACATTTGTAGGTAATCTGAGCAACTATTATGAAGACAACAATATGCAATATAATAACCATTTTTAATTATCTATCATCGTGTTTGGAAATTCTGTATTTTTTTTTTTTAATTCTCTTTTTGAAAAAATGGCAGAACAGTTTCATAGTCCTCCTAGAATGGCTAGAACAAAGCTGCATTTCTTCCTTCGGTTGGCTGTTTCTTTTCTTCTTTTGTTTGGATCCTGATTGGAGTAGGCTTGGAATTTTCTGGTTCTTGAGACACAATTTCAAAAAATCTGGTTTCTACAGGTTTGGTTTTAACAGTTAGGTATTCAAGAAAATAAAGCATTTTGTATAGGCTGCTTCAGTCTCAATTCAAGCTGAGACAGCCCTTAATCTAAAGACTTCAACGTGTGCGACACACATACACACACACAGTGTACAAATCATGAACATAAAGCATGTCACTGGTGGGCTTGCATGTGTAGAAGAGTAGGGGGGCAGAGCCAAGATAAGATTTGAAAAGCCTGCCCTTTACCGATATTATTCTGCTGACGGGTTTTTGTTTTATTTTGTTTGATAGAGATTGAATATGCAGAACACTAAGTTATATCTCAGTCCCTTTTAAAGGTTTTTATTTTTTTCCATTTTGAGATAGTCTCTTTAAATTGTAATCCTGCTTCACCCAAGTAGCTGGGATTATAGGCATGTGCCACCAAGCCCAGCCTCCTTGCAGTTCTAAAGGGCCCTAAATTCCCTGATATCTGTTTGTGAAAAACCAGTCAAAAAATATACTCTAACCTGGTCAAGAGGCCATTTTCTCATCAGGCTGGTCTTCACATTTTTCTAGTGACCTGGAGTTGATAGCAGCAGGCCCACTTTCGGGTTTGCTCCGGTCCTCCTGCCTCTCACAATTCCAAGCAGCAGGGGCCGCACCATGGGGCACTTAGAGAAAAGGTCTGCTCAAGGGCTTGATGTGGCCAGAGAGGGCAGAGCACTGGGAGGTCATGACCTCCTTCATCCATCCAGCAGCTGGACAATGCCTTTTCTCTCTTCTAAAGCAATTGTTTTTAAAATGGAATCTCTGACCAAGACTCTTCATAAATGTTTGACAACTGAAAACAAAACTAAACAACATAAACACTAAATAAACCATAGTAAATGCCATTACATCTGAAATCTTTCAGTGACGTGACTATATAAAATGACTCTTGGGGAAGGTGGTCCTGCTCCTGGTAAATGCACGAGGTAAGTGAAAGCAGAAGCACTATTTTCGATTGTGCATGGAATCAACAAGAAATTGGGAAATTCATTTAAAGAGAACATCAAGGAAAGTCAATCACATTCATATCCATCCATCCATCCCTCCATCCATTCATTACATATAAATATAGTATATACATGTGTGTTTTTTTGTTTTAAATTAAAATATAGGCAAGCTCTCATTCACTGATCCTTTGATGGGAGGCCAAAGTGCTTTTTGTTTTATTTTAGTATTATCTACTGGTGAGAGTTCTTTATTAACAAATCATTTTGTACCAAGTAGGAAATACTATGTAGTCCGTTTAAAGTGAAATCAGAAGGTAAAGACACCTGCAGCACAACTGGAAGGCAGGATTCTGCTAGACCTAAATGTGCTTTTTTTCTTCAATTTTTTTCCAGTTACCTTGTTCACATCTAATACTAAGCATTTTTAAAAAATGATTCATTGTTACCAAGTCTTTCACTGAAAAGTTTTCTTTTTGAATTTAAACTTCATCAGTATGTGAAGATACTTAATTAAATTTTGCAATTTAGTAGCAGGTACAATCAGCTAGGAAGGCCTGAGGACACAGTAGACTCTTGTGAAACACACAACTCCACTGAGAAAAGCAGATGTGCTTGGGCACACAGGTGGCTTTAGAATCATGAGGGGTCAGAGTTTGGACATCAGTCATATTTTTTAGAAGGATTATCAAATGTTAGGTATTATGATTGGGTCATATGGGGGCTGGCTAAGAATATGTAAAGTATGTATGTATATTTATACATTTATATTTATTACTATAAAAGGTATATATGTATATTTTTTTTTGAGGTTCCATATTTTACTACCCAGGTAGTTGTATCTATGTTATCAATTTCATGTGTAAAGACCTGTTGTGATAATTTTAAATTAATATAAAAATGTATAATTTATGTTGTCAGACTTCAAGTCCTACTGGTCCAATTTCCACCTTCAATGCACAGTCCTTGAGTTATTCCATATGACAGGTCTCCCAGCAGGTGTTGAGTTAATGATGATGTAAATATGATTGGATGAGTAAATGAAGTTGCCTAACACAGTCTGAGCCAGGAATATCAGTATGGAGCCACAAAGGGCCCAGGGCAGGTAGGCACTCACAGAGGCTCACTATTTCCTGAAGCTCCTCCATAATTCTTTACCCTGACTCCTGCCCATACTAATCCCTCTAGGTTTGTTGAATTCTGCTCAGTGTCTTGGAATCTCAGCCTGCAGCTTAGAATTGATGTTCAAGAGACAAAGGAAGAAAAGGTTAGGAGGCCTGGGGATAAGTTCTTTTTGATTTACTGTTGATCTGTAGCATTGTGCCTGACCCATAGAAGACACCCACTACATAGACCTTAAATAAATGAATGAGAAAATAAGAGGCTTTGGAGATGAGTTGAATCAGACCAACTATGCTATAAAGGAACAGCACCGATTTTCTTGAGGAGATTGTAAACTATCTCTGCAGGAAATTTCAAACAAAGAGTTTCCAGCTGGTTCTGAGTAACTGCAGCCTTCACAGGGAAGTGGATCATCTCCCAAAAAGGCTACTAGAGAGGAGCAACCTCAACTGACCGATAAGTTCTTTTTGTCTGTTTAACATGCACAACTAACTGTTTAGGTATGCATTCACATGTGGCAAACTTTTAACAAGAAAAATACAATGATAAACTTTGAAAATAGCTACTTCTGGACAGGGTTGGCCTGGGGTGACGGATAAGGAGAGGAATAGATAGGCAGCAGGTCTGTGGGTGTTTATTATATAATCAGGCTTTCTAACATATGTATATATTCTAACATACATACATACTGTCAGCAAGAATATATATCTATATATTCTAACATATATATCTTTCTAATATATATGTATTCTATTTCTAACAGATATATATCATATAATCTTTTATGCATACCTGATATCATCTTAAAAAATAACAAAAACCAGCTCCACTACTCTTTAAGCCCTTTAGCAATTTCAGCTTTTCAAAATAGCTGCTTAAAGTAACAAATGACAGCTGAAATCCATTATTATTAGGCAGGCCTGGGATGTGTGGTGGACATGGAAAGACTTGTACCTTCAGGAGAGGATGTGACAGTTGCAGAATGCTGCCCCAAATTCTAGCCTAAGCTCTGGGGCTTTCTGGGAGAAATTTTCCTTCTAAAGGAAGACTGTGAGGAACATCATGCACAACTTGCACACTTGCAGAGATGGCTCTGCCTGGCAGGTCACAAGCTCAAGTTGTCAGAGAGGTGCAGAAGCCAGAAATGTGGTCAGGGATACAGCAGTGGGACCAGCAGTCCCTGATCCTTTGCTGCATCAGGAAGTGTGGAGGATGCAGCAAAACAGATGATCTAAGACGATTACAAAGCAACAAAGCATCCTCAACCATTTCTAAAAATTTCCTCTAGGATTCCTGAGAAATCTCTCCGAAGTGAGTCTTCTGAGTACCACAGCTGTACAAATAAGTGGTCCACCTTAGGATTTTATGTGGCTAAATGAGGGAAGCATTGAGAACATTGTAAACAATGTGATACTGTATCATATTAAGTTTTATGATTTTATGTGATGGTATTGTCTATTAAACCAATCTAAATACACCATAAACAATGACATACTGAGGCTCACCTTCAGAGGAACTGAAATATGGACAATGTTTGAGGATATTTCTTTTTCGGGTACATGTGCATGTGTGTTGCTGAGAATTGAACCCAAGTCCTTTCATGTGCTAGGCAATTAGTCTATCACTGAGCTACATCCCCAAAGTTTTTATTTTTTATTTTGAGTCAGAGTTTCACTAAGTTATTCAGACAGGCCTCTAATTGTAATCCTCTTGCCTTAGCCTTCTGAGTACTATAGATGTGTGCACTGCAGAGGCCATTTTTCTAAAAGGTAGGCATCAGATTTTTGATCAGTTATATAATCTATTATGATTGGGTTGCCACCATGGTAAAATTAGATCTCGTTCATATAATTTTGACTTTGGATCTCTTTCCCAGCCAAGAAATCCACTATGTAGGTGGATACTCATATAGCCACTTAAATTAGAGTTTGAGTTCACAAACCTTGCCATCCCCAAGGAAACTGGCACATGGGCTCCTACTAGAAATTATGGTCAAGGTCTCAACTTGGCAGAGCTCACTCTAAGAGCTTCCTAAAAGGTCATTTGTTTTTATTGCATGGAATTAATTCTATTAGAAACTCACCATTTATGCCATAATAAGTCCCCTTTCAAAATGTGTTGACATTTCTGGTTGTTCTAAATAGCTCAAAATGGTTTGGTAAATCTCCAGCTGACTTGAGAGGCTACCCAGATCTGGTTATTTTCAAAAGCTGTCAGGTAGCAGAGCCCTGGGACTTTTGATGTGCGTGTGTGAGATGGGATGGGGGTTTTGATTTGGTACAGCTGCAGCAGAGGCACTGAACTCCCTTCAGAAGACCACCTGGTAGGCTTCCTGGAGAACAGGTCACGAAGGAAGCTATGGAGAACAAATTAAAGCACATTACTTCTGCTCTATTCTGAATCTTAGTCCAGTTCCAGTCTGGATGCCCACTGCATATGACGATATTTTTTTCAAAAAAGAAATAAAGTTTGCTTTATTTTAGAAATTCCCATGAAATTGTAGTAAAGAGTATGGGGGCAACAGAGTGTCATTTCTGGTTGTTATGTGGCACTACAAAATGCTTTCTTAACTAGGTTACAATAAATACATCTCTCTGAGTTATGCTCCTCTGCTAGTGATACAAAACTTGTGTTTCTAATTATCTATTTGTTGAGAAGAACAAAATCAGAAGTTCAAGTAGTGGCATATTTAAAAGCCTTTTGAATTTTTGTCTGGTTCCCTCCAGCCTTTTGTTTTCACTGTTTAGAAGATTTCCTTAAAACCTTTTCTTTTCCATGATGTTTCTTGAGCTCTGCCTTCATTGAGATTCTTATTGTAAGATTCAGTAAGCACAGATTGACAGTAATGTCTCCCCCTATATTTTTGTGAAAGGCAAGGTAGTTAATAATATGGAATCATTTCTGATCTAGTTTAGAAAAGGGGAAGAATAAAAGGGAAGCTTATTGGCCTAAAGTTTCTTTCATCCCCTTTTTTTCTTAAAAGAATAGAAGAGCAAATGGAGTTTATTTTTCTTTAAGTAGCAGACAGATCAAATGAGGCCCCTGCCACTTCCCTCCCCCAACACACACAAATCACTCTCCGCCTTGCTCTAAGGTTCCCCTGCACCTGTTGTTGTAAATCTCCATTGACCCAAGCCTGCACTGCTATTCCTGAAATTTAAGCTACCCCTAAATGAGGCCCTTATCTAGTACTTTTCTGTATTTTCTTTTGGAGGCAGCATGGATTAGTGTGTGGGTTAGTCATGCCTAACTCAGAGATGGGACACGGTCCAGAAAGAGTTGCCAATGGGCTTCTGGCAAGAGAGAGAAGGGTAAAAATATTGCCCTGTTTTTCTTCTTCATCTCTTTCAAAGGCAAAAAACAGCTTTGAGGGTGGATCCTGAAAGTAAGGATAAAGAAATTGGGAAATGGTACCCGAAAGCACCTGTCTCTCCCAATGCAGGGCTGAAAGTGCAAGCAAGTCATATTGCATTGAGAATTAGAATTCAGGCAGGAAAGAAAGCTCTCCCTGCCTCCCTGGCCCTGGCAGGGCAGAGAGGACAGCTGTCTGCAGTCTTCTAGGTGCTCCTTACCTGACTTAACCACAGTCCACACTTGGGCTCCTACATAGCCTCTCATCTACTTCCTTCAAGTTCTGGTGGAGCTCACTGAGATAAATCATATTGTCTACAGGTGTTATGGTTTGCATCTACCTATCCCCCCAGAGCCTCATTCAGTCATAGATGGGCCTTTTTTGGAACTGGCTGAATCTAGAGTGTGTGATGCTAGGATTAAGGGTATGTGATTACTAAATCAGTCTGCTGACTGATTTGGCCATGCCCTACTCCCAGTAGCCTAGATGGAGTATAGCAGGGGCAGAAATAAAGTGCTAAGGCTCCTTGTTTGCTTTGCTACCTTCTGCCCACTATGAACTGTTTCTCCTCTGCAGTCCTCTCTGCTGTGCCACCTTGCCTTGGAGCCAGCCGACTCTAGACTGAAACCTCTACAAACTGGAAGCAAAACACAAAATCCTTTCCTCTCTTAATTTTAGATATTGAATATTTTGTCTCAGCAATGCAAAAAATAAGACAACAGGTGATTTACACTCTTGTCAAAAATAAATGATCACAAAGATGTCCACTATTTAGTCTTTCATTTGCTTCTGGGTGGGGACATTTTAAAGCCCACAACTGTTTTCATGGTTACTCTACATCCACCCCATGTCATGAAGGGTTGCACTGAGTGGGCTGGGGTAGAGCTCTCTCCTCCTGCAGGATGGGATGAGATGTTAAAAGAAGCAGAGGTCTGGAGCCAGCTCTGTGATCTGAGGGCAAAACACATGCTGACAGCTCAGCAAGGACTCCACTCCTCAAGTCCTTGAAAAGGAACAAAAGGCACAGGGGTTGGAGTTAGTTGAGAAATAAAGACTCCAAATTGGTGAGAATTTCTTCTGGGCCTTCACTGAAGAGAGAGAAATCAACCAACCTCGTGAGCCAGGTTGGTAACACTTGAGTTCTTTTCATATACCAGCATACAACTGCCTTCATTTCTGCACCAAACATTGCCTCGCTCCCAGTGACAAAACTGTGCCCATAGCTTTGGCCCAATGAACAGACGTGTATCCCTCCCCCCCAACTCACGTTTTCACAATGGTTTCATTGTGAGCTTATAAAATGGTACAGGTCTGAGGTCTGCAATGAATGGTGTGGCGCCTCCTGCAAGGCCAGGCACCCAGGAGGCGGTCAATAAATGTAACATGTGGCTAGATTCAAAACAGGTCATTATTCTGGAAAACAAACAAAACTAAACAACCCTCCATGGAAATAGCTGGCTGTGGCTTCAGGGATCTACACTTTCAAAAGCAACTGAAAACCTTAGGTAGGATTGATCAAGCCACGAAGCTCTGTGGGCTGCAGCCAGGATCCTGCAAAGCCTTCTCAGGCAGATGGGATCAGCGTGTGCTGAGCACTCACTGTGTGCTCAACATGCTACCTGCCTTATTTTCACCGTCCTCACAGCATCTAGGTTAAGAAAGACTTGGAAAGATGTACAAGGGTTTCAGTGCCAAGGATGCTCAGAGTAATATTGTTTGTAATAGTGAGAAATTGGAATTAATTAAATACTCATTAACAGAAATATAAAAATTAATGCATTTGATCTATTACTGATTAATAAAAGAAGATGCCTATGCCGTACTAACTGGTAAGGGTAGGTTGTTGAGCAACATGTATAGTAGATATGCTATACAGTACATAAGGAGTGTGATAAAAAACATAGTCAAAGTTTAAATTAAAAAAATAAAAGTAAAACACACATTGCCATTAACCCCCATCAAAATATTCCTCCCCACTTGGAACATACTTAGCCCATTATTCATTTTTGCCACTATTGGAAGTTCTGGATGGCTTCTTTCATGAGTATCTTGATGTGTGTCATAGCTGCCTCACTGTTCTGAATTGATTTAAAACATTTACCTTTCCTGGTTATTTTGACTTTGGAGAAGAACCAGAAGTTGCATAGTGCTAGATATTGTGAATAACATACATGAGAACATACCATTATGTTATTCATGCTTGCCTTTCCACTGGATGTCATGTGGCAGCAACATTCTCTCTCTCTCTCTCTCTCTCTCTCTCTCTCTCTCTATATATATATATATATATATATATATATATATATATATATAAAATTTGTGAAGACACAGGTGAGAATTTCCAGAACCGATTCAGAAAAGTAGTAAAAGTGACAGGGTAAGTGTGTTTGAAATGGGAGTATCTTGAGGGAGATTGATGGAATATGTCTTTTACTGTGATAAATTTTAAAAAAATTTAAACACATGAAGCTGGGCAAAGTGGTACAGGCTCATAACCTCAGCACTCAGGAGGCTGAATGAAGCAAGAAGATTATGGTGAGTTAGAGACTATGAACTACATACCAAGTCCTGTCTCAAAAAACAAAAACAAACAAAAACTTTAAACACTATTTTTATCACCCTTGGTATAATATGTATACATACATGCATATATAGATTAATGTGTATATTTGTGTGTGCAGGTACAGAACAACATGTTACAGGTTATTCAAAGTCATTATTCTCCTACAACATCTTTATCCAATATGACTTCCTGAAATGATGGAAATATTTTACATGTGTGTTGCCTAATGCAGTAGCCATGAGCTACTTATGGGTGTTGAGCACATGAAATGTGGCTAGTGGATTAGGGATCTAAATTTTAAATTATATTTAATTTTAATTAATTTAAATGGCCACATACAACTGGTAGCTACTATATAATACAGCATAGCAGTAGAACATAAGCCTGGGGAGGACAAAGAGCTCTTTAAAAAAATTACTGATATAGTTGGACCTCCTAAAATAGTGTTTGTGTTTGGCATATGGTAGGTATTCAATAGTGTTGAATAAAACAGTTATCTCTTAAAGTTGTCTGTCTGGAATTAAGGAGACCTGTTTTCTAACTTCTGTACTTCTGTTTTATTTTGATTTTATAATAAGCATGTAATTTTCAAGTGTTTAGTTAAAAAAATAAAGTACTCTGATTCTGAAAAGCAGTACTCATTGTTTTCTTTTTCATGGCAACCCAAAATCTTGGTTGATGAGGAGATCAGCCCTGTGTGCTACAATTATTCCTAAAAACCTCCAAACCAACATCCTGGTTGCCACAGCTGTGTCTCTGTTTCATTTGACGCTTGGAGATAGACTTCAGTGTCTCCATAACCCTGAGTCTGGTCAAAAGCAGTCTATTTCCTGTGGAAAGAAAAGCTGACAGAAAAGCGCTGTCTTTGCCATTAAAGTGTGGAGTCAGGCACATTCCTCTTTGTAATTTACAAGGTCAGCTATAGCTCTGACTTAATTGTCTTTCAAAGTCCATGACTATCTTAGTGGTAAGGCCCTACGCTTCCGCTCTGCCCCTGTGCATCTGTCCAGTCTGTCTGCTCACCTCAGGCACATCTACCTTGTCCCCTGCCCAACCCTCTGTGAGCCTGATATCTAGTGTCAGCAGACCCTGCCAGTCCTGGCCTAGCTGCCCTCCTCCTTCCAGGTCTGACAGGTAAACACACACACAAACACACACAACAAAAACAAAAACCAAAAACAACAGCAAAACAAAAACCAAATAAATGTCATTGTAAGCAAGTACTCTCAAGAAAAAATGGATGTAGAAATTATTTCAGGTGCAGCCAAAAGGACCTCTTGGAAAAGGTAACATTTCAGCAGAGACTTTTTGAAATGAGTAGGCAAACACTGCAGACACCTAGGTAGAGGGGCTGCACACATAAAGGCTCATGGGCCCTGAGGTAAGAATAGGTTTCAGGAGTTGTTGGAGAGTGAGCATCTAAGTGACCAGCCAAAGAGAAAGGGACCTAGAAGAGCTGAGAGGTAGACAGTCTCATATGCAGTCCACGGAAGAAAGAACGAGAGAAGGCATGAAGACTGTGAGAGGAAGCCCCTCCACTAACCCACGCATCTTCTCATGCAGATGAGATGCATGTGGGATATGTGGATGGCAGTGGGATGTGCAGGCTGGGAAAGCAGCAGGACATCTGAAAGTGGCTGCTGCAGAGAATGTACCACTCTGAACACACGCTCAACACTGTGAGTGTTTCCCCATCCCTTCCCTAAAGAAAGAACATGGAACCCAGTGAGACCAAATGCCACAATGAGCAATGTGACAATCATCCAAATTGCCATAGGAGGAAGGTGGCATTTTATCATGGCTTTATCATTATCAGCTTCTGCTGCACAAGCCTCAATACTGTCATGCCAAAGTCACCATCTGTGAGTTTGAAGAAAAAGAAGTCAGTGAATCCCATGACTGGCATCACTGCCAAATTTGTTTGAAAGTGAGCTGATGAGGATGGGGAATGTAGACCCACAGAGAGGTCACTGGCTGCTTCATTCTGGAGCCCAAATATTCATGGTTGGTCAAAGTAGCTTCAAGAGAAGGAAAGGTTCTTATTTTTCCATGAAAGCAACCAAAGTGGTACTGAGTTTCAAATTCTGCAAGGGCAGAGCCCATGCACTGATTTGCTCAGCAAATATTTACTTAGCACCTGTCATGTAGCATAGCAAATGAAACAGAAGAACTTTGGCCTGCATCAAACTTCCTTTGGATTTCTCCACTGAGCCTAAAAATGATAGTGATAGGTAACATTTTTTGACCATTCACTATGTTCCAGGTACTATTTTAAGTACTTGATGTGTATTTATTCATTTAATCCTCAGAACTGCCTCATAAAGCAGGTATTACCATCTTCCCCATAACACAGACAAAAAAGGGGGGGC
This sequence comes from Hydrochoerus hydrochaeris, assembly GCA_004027455.1. NCBI lineage: Eukaryota > Metazoa > Chordata > Mammalia > Rodentia > Hydrochaeridae > Hydrochoerus > Hydrochoerus hydrochaeris. Next base: position 531,960 of record PVLA01000368.1, read on the forward strand.
ATGTACAGAGACTGGGTAACTTGTCCAAGACCACATAGCCGGTTAATGGCAGAACCATTACTCGAACCTAGACAGTCTCAATCTAGAGCTCAGACTGAAATGCCATATATATATATTTATTGTGCCATGGCTTGAACTCATGACCTTGCGCTTGCCAGGCAGGCTGTGCCACTGAGCTATATCCTTGTCCCTGAAATGCTATATATTTTAACATAGCAGGAAGTTAACAAAAAACCTGAAGGATTAAGAAAATAGGCATAGCATGAATATGGTGAAACAGTTCAAATTTAAATAAATATCTAGGAGAAAGATTAGTTTTGGTTATGACAGTAATCTAGAGATGCTTTGAAGTATACAGGAGAATGTAAGTAAGCTACGTAGAAATATTATACCATATTATAAAGGGACTTACTTGAGCATCTGAGGGTTTTGCTATCTGTGGGGATTCTGGAACCAACTCTCATGAACATTAACAGATGAGTATACTGAGATTCTGGGGGTTGTTATCAGTCCATCCTAACCAATAAAATACCAGCCCTTCAAATTCTAGGTGAGAAAAAAAAATGAGTAAAGACTATACAGCCAATTAGAAAGGAAATGAAAACACATAAACTATTAGTGGAGTTTAGATTTGTGCATGTTACCCACATCTACTCTGGTTAATACTAAGAAGGAGATATTCTCTCCATTTTATACATGGGGAAATGGAAGTTCAAAGAGGGAAGAGGACTTAGTTATGTAGCTGTAAGGGACAGGCATGAATTTAAAACCTAGCTAGGTCTGTCTGAATGTTTTACACTTTCTGTAAATAGTATGTGCAACTAGATTACTGTAAGGGCCAAACAAAAGGACCAGTGGGTGGGAGGGGCATTCAGATGTCCAGTCAGTCTCTAAATGTGTATGGCATGCTTAGTATCTGTCAGGACTGGGGTAGAATCCTGAATGAATAAGACAGTTATATTGATGAGCTAACAGTCTAGTATAGGCTACAGTCAGGTAGACTTTCAGTATGGTATGAGAAGACCTATGCCACTAGGATAGGGATGAGGTGGGACTTAGTGATATATGTAAAGGCATAGAAGGAGGGACAAAGGAGAAAAAATAGCAGAGAAAGGAAAGCTAGAAACACAGTGAAAAACAGTGGCCAAGTAAAGAAGTGGCACTGACGCACTCTCCTTCCTGTCCGGGTTTGCACACATGTAGTGAGAAGATGCCATATGTCTCATCCCACTGCCTGATGACATCAAAGCCACCCTTGAAAGCTGAGAGGTGGTTTCAGCCTGCCGTTCACAGCAGCCCCCAGTGCAGCTGGCTTAGGAATTCAAAACCAATCAGGGGAGTGCACATTCCCTCAGGGCAGCTGGAAATCTCTGCTCAGGAGGACTAAATGCATTTTGATGGATAGTTTTCCCTGCTCGTATATGATCCTGTCATATTTAAAACTTGCACAGTGCCTGACATGTAATAGTCACTCAATAAATGTTGAATGGTGTGTTAGTACTTTTCTCATTGCTGATACAAAATACCTGACAGTTAAAGGAGGAAAGGTTTATTTGGCTTACAGTTTGTAGAAGGTTCAGTCCATAATGGGCTGGCTCCAAAGCAGGGTGGTACATGGCACAGGGGTAACAGTTCATGGTGGCAAAAGCAATGAGGGACTTGAATAGCATTTTCTGCTCTTTTAATACTATCTATTCTACTTAGCGCAGGTAGAATTCTCATGCTAAATCTCAGTGCCCTTGATCGCAGCATTGCACCATGAATCAGTTTCAGTGTCACACACTCTGCATCCAGCTACCTCTGAAAAAGCCCCCTATGACCACATCAGGCTTTATGGGGAAATCTAGACACAAGCCACAACAACTGGCCACTGGGCAGAGGACAAGCAGCAGTAGAGGAAGCTGTCAGCAAACTGAGGGACTGCTAAGCACCAACAGATCTGAGGTCTAAGAGTGTAACCCAGAGTGGCCCAGGTTTGTTCCAACATAACCATATATTATTAAGTTTTGACAGCAATATAGTCCCAATTCTGAGCTTCAGAAGATCTCTATTATTTGTAAATTAATAAATAAATGGCATTCCTGAGTGGAAAGGTGTCAGAGCAGGGTGTGCTGAGTCATAATCCAGGCTGATGCCTAGGCACAGAACATCTACATTAAAAATCAAACGCACGGTCCCTGTGTTTGAGCAAATTGACAGTCTCACTTTAGAAGGATTAATGTGTCATGTAGACTAGATGATGACCTACCAGGGCTCTTGTAAACCTGGAGATTCTAATGGCAGCTAAAAAGGACAGGAAGCTCAACTCTGCTCTCAGAGTACAGGTTTTAGAAGGGCAGTCCAGAGTTGTAGGTTCTATGTTCTCTGAGGGCTCAGCTCGGGAACATTCAGCCTGTGGTACTGGGAAAAGGGACTTGTTTTTGGAGGACAAAGTAGGAGAAAACAGAAGCTGATAGAAAGCTGTGAAGGAAAGAGCACTTCAAGTAGCAGAAAGAGTATATCCTGCTGGGTGGCCGAGGGACTGAGCACAGTCTATGGGGAGAGCTCCTTGGGCATGGCTATCCCCCTGCTAGAAATGCTCTCCTGCTCTCATGCCTGAAAAATTCTTCATTGACATACCAGTTCAGATGTCATCTTTCTCACAAAATTTCTTTTCATTCCCTTAGGCCCTGACCCTTGCAGTTTTGAAGCTTACGTGCTAAGATCCTCTCTCTAAGCCCATAAAAGATGCCTCTAGATCCTGTAGCCTCACCTATATATTATGGTCCAGACATGGTCTGAGTATGGCCCCAAAAGATCAGTGTGGTGGATGTTTAGTCTCCATCATGCCCATGTTGGTAGGCAGTGAAACCTTTAAGAAGTGGGGCCCAATGGGAGAGAATTAGGAAACTGAGGCCATCACCATCAGAAGGGTTAATGCTTTCAGTCCTGCAATGCAATTGCTCTTGTATTCCTGTCATATGATCCCATCTGCCATGAAGCCCTTACCAGAGCCTAGTAGAAGCCAGCTCTTTGTTCTTAGGCCTTGAGAACTGTGAGATATATAAACTTTACTTCTTTGTATATTACTCGGCATCAAGCATTTTCTTATAGCAATGGAAAACAGACTAATAATACACTTCACAACAACATCAGAAAGCCACTTTCTGTTGGCTGAATTAATTAAACACATATTAATTGAGTCTTTACTATGTATTTGATATATTTTCTAGATTTAACTGTGAATAAGACAATATTCTTGCTTCATGGGTGGCTTTTGCATTCTAATTAAACAGGCAAGCAATTAACAAATGAATGTATGTAAGTAAACATTAGAGAGTAATAAGTATTATGAATAAAAACAAAGCACAGTACAGCAGATAGGAGGGTGATTTCCTACTATTGTATTTTTATCATCTTTTGGTGGATCTTTTTGTATAGCAGAGGTTGGAAAACAAATGTTCAATTTCTTAGATACTTTGCCAAGGACCTAAGGTATTTCTCTAGTAATCTCAAAGATCCTGGACATCACCCCATGTGTTGTGCTGAACCTCCTTTTCTGGAACTTCTGGAACTTGGACACACTCAGGGTCACTTTCTGCCACACAGAAGGCATATCCTAAATGCTTGTGAATGAGTGGTCCCATCTAAAGCAGACAGCCTAGCTGGAAAAGAGGCCTGGATGGTAGAAAGGCGGAGACTGATGGGAAAGGAAAGAGAAGGGCAGAAGCTGCAGAAAATTCAGTGAAAGACTGGTTTCTTAGCTTTTAGTCAGCACAAGGAGGAATGTGGGCCATGTGGCACAATGGAGAAGTTAGAAGTTAGAAGTGTATGCTAGTGTGAAAGGAGTTGAGAGTGCTGATTCCAGTGTTGATGTTATCTGAGAGAAGCTGGGAGTTGATCCAGAGAGATGTGATTATCTTGGCTAGAGGTTTTGATTTAGATGAGGTGGGATTATGTGGCTACTAGGAGTGAGGATTGTGGAGCCAAGAAGTCTGGTGTGATTTCTGTTCTAGCCAGCACTAGCTGTGTGGGCCTGGACAAGCCACCTAACTTTTCTGGGCTTTATCAATTCAATAAGAGTGATAACAGTACCTCTTTCCTAGGGTTGTTACAGGAGTACATAAGTTAATATGTACAAAGGCTTTGACATAGTACCTTACCCTCAGAAAAAGTGGCTTCGTGAAGGTTACTTCTAATGAGTGATATTCTCGGTGAGCCTCACATTGGGTTCCAGGAATAGGAGAGGAGTGAAGGCCAAGGAAAAAACATTTACTCTAATGAATAAGGCTCAAAACAAGTGGGCTAGTGGGTTGACCTTAGAAATATTTTAGCTATAGTGAGCAGTTTGTGAATTTCTCATCAAAATGGTATTTACGTATATAGCATAGCTTATAGATAGCTCAGGATATGATCTATATAAATCTACCATGCAAGAGAAGAGTGCCCAAAAAAGTACTGAGCAGAAGGGAATTTGGAATTGTCTTGCTGCTACTAAAAAAATATTCTAAAATGATACAAAAGAATTAAAATCAAAGAAAGATGTGGGAGCAGCTCTGACAAGATAATATGCCTGACAGAAGTTCTCTGCATCCTGGCTCCTCTCGTACAAGTGATTGAGAGTCTCAAAGACAGCGAGTGCTGTGTTCTAGTCATCTCATATTCAAGAAAAACATCCCTGTGAAGACAGCATTAGGCTTGTGCTAGGTCCACTTTGTGTGGCTTTAACAGAGTAAAACAGGGTAATTCGTATAGAATAGAAACATTTCCACATAGGCACAGGGATGGGCCTTGCTGCTGTGTCCTGGCATGGACAGAGGTATCTGTAAGAAAGGAAAGAAGGGACTGTCTCTGTCATGCCTCTCTATGAGGACCCAGCTCTCACTACTATCTCAGTGGCAATACCTGAGTGTGTGTGCATGTGCATGTGTATGCGTGTGTGTGTTGGGGGCATATTTGAACCACAGCAGCGTGCAAACCAAAACCTTGAATGCACAATGCAGTGGCTCCATATGATCCATTAGGTTTCCTTGTTCTCCTCCCAGCCTTTCAGTGTACCTAAAATAGAACCACATTGGAGGGCTGAGTTCAGACACATGGTACACTTTCATTTTTAGCCCACTGAGAATATTTTATTTACCTACCTAATGAAATGAAAGCCTAAAACATAAAAGCATCTGATGTCTAAATGGCAGTGATGCAAACAATTATTTAGAAGATAAGCCCTTAGAAACTGACAAGGATAATAAGCTCTAAAAATATTCTCAATGGACTATATTGAACGACAGGTTAACACTTATAATTTAAAACCCATTCTATCTCATTTAGTTGTATCTGGATTAATATAATTATAGTATAATTACTACAAATAAGTATTAAATCTCAATACTTATTTTATGCCAGTGTAGGCCAATGCTGAGAATTCTCTTATTTTTTTTTTAAATTCTTACAAATGGCACATTGCTACTTATTTTAAAAGATTATAGTTATTGAGTGCTATGCAGAAAGTCTGTGGTTGGGGGAGAGGACATTAGAAATTTGTTGCTTTTATAACACCATTTTAGAAGTGTTAAGCTCCTGCTCCTGCTCAAATATCTGGGACTCGAGAGCAGAATCTTAAGTAGGGTTAAGCAACTAAGGAAGACATCACAGGCTATTTATTTTCCCAGTCCTTCAGAGTTCATGCCAGACAACAATGCAGCACTATGAAGAGATAGACATCATGATTCTGTCATGAAATAAAATTGAATTACCTATATCTATTGTTCTAGTGACACATTTATCATCTAAACTTTGTTCTCAAACACAAAGTTGGTTGCTGCCTTTTCTCAGGTGGATAAGCTATTTAAACTTTTCAGAGATTTTAAGTCCATAGCAGTTGATTGACAGAGTGCTACTGTCTAATGATAGATCAGAGATATCCCTTTGAGGTATAGGTGTGTGAAGTAACTTTCAGGTCAACTGGTAGCCAGATGAGGAAGGTAGCCTCCCTGCTGAAGTCTCTCCCAGTAGTCATTCAAGTCTTTGAGCTACCCATAGGTGATCAGACCTTGTATGAATCTTGCTGCAGCTACTCTGTGACTACCTCCTCCCTGCTGAATCTCATTCCCTCAAGGCCCTGCTTATCCTTGCCAAACTAGCTAATTGCACAGGGGAATCTCAGTACTGTATCTTTAATGAGCTGAAAATAAACCCTGGAGCCACCCAAGCCACCTGGTACTCTGTTGCTGTAGACCAACTCCTTTCTCTTAGTGAAGGCTGCTAGCAAAGGGTCAGGGCTTAATTTCAAAGGCTTAGTTTCCCCAAAGGAAATTTCCAGGCATCAAGTAGAAAGAGTATTTTCCAGAAGCCACTGTTTCCTTTCCCCTCATCATGTAATAGTCACCTCCAAATCTCTATACCTAGCACAAAGCTGATTGCCACGTTAGCCACCTATACTGTCTTCAAATTGGGCCCTAGAGGTAGTACTGACTTGAGGCTAAATCAAGGCATACCTACAGTGACTTTATCCATGACCACCTGTGCAGACAGTGTTTCTTGGCATGTGTGTGTATATGTGCACGTGAATTAATATGTATATTCTTTAGAGGCATTACATATTAAATTTCATCAAATCAGAATACAACATAGTTTTTTGGGTCACTATGAATGATAAATATTTTAAGCTTAATATCAAATGCTCATGGTAATCTAAAGAACTGGTAGAAATTTAGCTTATTAAACTTATTTTGGAGGGCTATATAGTGGCACATACTATAATTACAAATATGTAGTTCCTTAACCTAGCAATTCTACTTTTAGGAACCTATCCTTGGGTATTAAGAAGTATGCAGAAGGGTGGTCACTGTACATGGTTTATAATTGATGTAACTAGAAACAATTCTTTAACACATGCATTGTTATGTTTTATATCAGCAATGTCTCCCAAAGCCCTCATGAGCTCATAGATAGGCTTTTGGAAAGTGAGTGAATCATAGAGGCCATATAGAAGTGGTTGGGTCTGATGAGAAGAAGTAGGTCTTGGGGGCATGACCCGCAAGGGGGTATCTCCCATTCCAGCTCTCCCCTTCACTCTCTGCTTCCTGCTATCATGAGTGAAAACAGCTTTCTTCTGTCATGCCCCTCTGCCTTGAAGCTATAGATGGACTTTAAGCTAAAATAAACTTTAAGCTAAAATAAACCTTTCCTGCTAAATGCTGGGTATTAGGTATTTTGTCCCAGTGACAAGGAAAGTGACTATGACACACATCAATGGATAATGATTAAATTAATATATGGAATATTATGCAGTCTTTTAATGTCTATGTGGGATAACCTGAAAAGAACTTTAAGATATATTAAGTGGAACAAAAAAGTTTCAGAATAATATATAGAATATAGTGTCACACATACTTTAAACAGCTCTATATAATTTTAACCATTCCATTACATAGTTGTATGTGAATACTTTAAAAAGGGCATAGAAGACTATTCAGGAAATTAATGAGGTACTTATAGAAAGAGGAGTGGAATTAGAAAAAAGGAGGCATCAAAAAGGACTTGTGCTTTTATCTGTATTGCTTAAATGTTGTTCAAGGAGACTGTATACATACATATAAGCACTACTGTATTTAACTGTACACTAAACTTACTTTTCTTTAAAGAAAATCTGTTTGCCTCCTTATGTCTAAAGCCCTAGCCCCTACTTGAAGTCCCTTCTCTTTTGAATTCCCTTTCCCTCATCATGTAAATTTGCAACTTAGTCTGGGAAAATCATCCTGTATCTTTGTCATGGAAATAAATTAAGATGTTAACACCAACCTTTTAAAAAAAGGTTTTATTTTTTCATCAATGCTCAGTGTTAAGTCTATAGAAAATGTGTCATACTTCTGTTAGAGACAAGGGCAAAAAACTCCATTTAAAAATAACATTACCATTACCACCAATAATCACAACTAAGGGGACAATTTCTTATCAACAGAAAGTTACAGCTCCCACTAAAGCATGACCTCAAAGGTTTCAGTGACCTCAGAGGTTTTCAAGCTACACAAAATTACATATTTCAAATGGAATGACTCTTCTATTGACTTAAATTATAATTCCTTTTTTTCGTTCTCCAAAGTTTGGTTGTGGAAGAACCCAGGATAATTATAACACTCCTTTTTAAAAAAAAGATAATGAGTGTGAGATTTATTTATCAAATATTGGGGGAGGTCTTATTCTTCTCCTTTTCTTAGCCTAACAGAATTTTAAAAACAATTTCTGCATAATTTAAAAAATGATCTTCTATCTCTCATAGCTGTAAGAGAAAATAAAAGTCTATGAAGTTGGGATAATTCATAATATTGGGAAAATAAAGTAGGTTTTTTGGAAAAAGTTTAGATGATAGGTGTTTGCTTCAAAATCCTAGAAAACTGTTATAGATGGCTAATATAGCCTCTCTGATAGTGGTACCTAGGATCTGCATTTTTAATACCATAGTTGGGACTGATGGTTAGTCAGGTATGTTCCCCTTCTTGGTATAAACTAATATCTTCTAGACTAGGTATGGTAGCACATGTCTGTAACCTCAGCACTCCCAGGTAGCTGAAGTGGGAAGATTACCAGTTCAAGGACAGCATGGACTAAATAGCAAGATCCTGTGTATCTTCCAAAGCTATGATGATCATCTATGGACACCACTGCTCATCTCAGAAGATATCCTCAAAATCTCAGAGCAAGAATTAAAATTTTTCTACTAAAAAATAAATATATTCCAATGAGTACTTTTAGGATAGGGAATGCCATGTTTCTAAACCACCAGAGTATTCCATTTCTTAAAGTGGTTTGGAATATTTACACTCCTTCCACTTTTACTTTTCTAAAAAACATATTTGATGTATATACCTCAAGTTCATTATTACGTATTGAACAAAGAGAGGTATTGTGGTTCTCATGAGTATTTCTACAATTAGAAATACTGTCTAAACAATTCACATCAATGGCTATGATTAAGTTCATAAGTAATCACTAGTTTTACTGCCTCAACTAAAAATAGTATTTATGCTCTTGTAGCTTTCCTCAATTTCTGGAAGATATTAAGAATTTAAAGAAGTAGGTTTTCATTCTTTAAAAATTGTCATTTTCTAGTTCTGGAATGTTTCAGAGTAAAGAATTGATGTTACATTCAGACAGAAACCAGAGATCATTTTTTCTTTGAATCTTAGATACTTAGAAAAACTAAGAAGAGCAGGAAAGTACACATCAGAAGAAAAGGGTAGTAAAATTTCTTGAGAATGCAATTGTCTGGGCCATGTCCAACTCAGCAGGCTTAAAGACACTACTGCTGCTTTCCCATTATTCTATTTTGGAATCTGTCTCTTGCCGATGGTTTCCAGCCTGTGTAAATTGCTTACTGTGCCCTGGTGTGTCTGAGCATTCTCATTTGCACCACCTCGGAATCCAGCTGGCAGAGCTACACTGCCCTTACACTGCTCTTACAGGCTTTCTTCTCTCTAATTACGTATATTTGATCATTCAGCTAGAAAAAATCTTGGCAAATAGTGCTGCAAGAATCATTTCTCTGTTCAGTTCACCATTGAGAAAACTGTCTGCCATAATGATCCCAAGATTCAGTGAAGGATAGCCATTCAGAAAGAGCTTTCTACTCACAGAGAAATCACCAGATGGGAGCCAGAGGTCATTTCATTATTCAGAGTGATCTTTGGCCTTCATACACCTGTGACAGGTGAAACTCAAGCTCCATCATGGAATACTGCTGTAAAAATAACAATTCTTTCCAAATCAATATATCAAATTTCAATAAAAATCACAGAGTAAGAAGGGGAGTATGTGAGATTTAAAAATTTATTCTAAAATACCCATACAAGCACATAGGGCTGAGAAAGTTCAAGACAAATTTGAAGATGAACAAGTCATTATATAGAAACTATGACAGTGCAGTACTGACACAGAGATAAGCAGATGAATAAAACAAAACAGCAGCTCTAGGTATATGTGGAAACTTGATAAATGGCCAGGATAGTACTGAAATTTCATAGGAGAAAGGGTGAACTATTCAACATGTGGTATTTACCCATAAAATCAATCTAAAGTTTCATTAAACATGTATAGAAAAAATTTTAAGTGTGAAAAAACCCAAAACTTATAAATTTTTAAGTCAGGAACAAAGTAAAAAGACAAAAGTTAAGCAAATATAAGATTTTTATAGCAGAACCAATGAAGGATTATCTGAACAAATGGAGAAATCAGTAGTAAAATCAATAGGAAAAAGATAACTATCCAAGTAGAAAAATAGGCAAAGAATATAAGTAAGTCACAGAAGAAATTATGTGAAGCACAAAAAATGCCTAATGAAAATATTTCACATTCAATCATGAATATGAGAACTACACAACTTAAAAGTCTGATACTATTCAGGCCAATCAAGAACTAGGACCTTTAGATGACAGAATGCAGTGTTATAAATCAGGAGCCTTCAATCCCCAGGTCACGGATAGGTACTGGTCTATTACTTATTAGGAACTGGGCCACACAGCAGAATAAAAGTCAGGTAAGTGAGGAAAGGTTCATCTGTGTTTGTACCTAGGCCCCACATCTTCCATTAATACCTGAGATTTGCCTCCTGCCAGATCAGTGGTGGCATTAGATTCTCATAGTTCTGTGAACTCTACAGTGAACTGCACATGCAAGGTATTTAGGCTACATGCTTCTTATAAAAATTTAATACATCAATGGTGTGGCTTTTAGACACAAGTGTCCAAGACTGCAACCCAAAACCCACTTGTTTATTGCAAAGTACCAACATTGCAATTAAAATTGAATAGAGGTTTTAGTTTAGAAAAAACAATGCACACATTAATATCTTTTATCTTAAAAGAAAAACAATTAACACATGTCATAGGTTTGCCACCAATGACATAATGATCTGAAGTGAACCTGAGGTAGTGATGCTAGCACTGGGGAGTTGCTACATACACAGATTAGCATTAGCAGAGAGGTCTGAATGCACAAAGAAGATAATTAATTACTTGGAGATTCATATCAAAACCTTCTAAGTGAGTGGCAAGTGACAATAAACTGTATCTGGTGGCAGACTTTATAGTGGCAAGTCAATTATGTATTCCTGTTGTACAGTTGCATCAGGGAATAGGTTTTAAGTTAGAATCTAACACATTTTAGTTTGTAATGTAGTCTGCCCATTATTTTATTTACCACTTTTATTCTGTTTCATTCCCCACTGTGTCCTTCTCTTAGACATAGTTTTGGTAAGTCCACAAGATAACCCTAGAAAAAAATGAGTAAAAAACAAGTCACTAGAGAGCTTCTTTGCAACGGGGGAAGATCCATTGATGAAACAGTGGAAGATGCTAAGACTGCCAACAAAAATAAAGGTACACTTAAAAGAAAACACCAAGATTCCTACTAAAATAATAATTTCACTGTAATAGGTGGATTCATATTCTCCAAGCCTGCTTTGTATAATCTGAGGTGACTGGCTATCTAATGAAGCCATAAAAACTACAAAACTGCTTTGCTGCATGGAGATCAATCACACTGCACTAAAAAACAAGTCTTTGGAGTTTTAAAAAGAAAAAAAAAACAAACCATGAACACAAAGAACAGAGGCAATTATTGAAGGCCAATACGTCATCAAATGTGTTTGCACTGAAAGCATCATACTTAGTGGCTATCTACATTGCTAAAACTAAGAAACCTTCACTACTGGTGAAGCGTTGTTCCTGCCTGCTACTAAGGATGTCTGTCATCCTTAGGAGAGGCTGCAGTTCAAAAGATGGCATGTGTTCCTCCTTTGGCTAGCACTAACTAGACAAATTGATGAAATAGCAGAAGAATCTAAGTCATGATTGTTACAGGGGATTGCAGTCTATCACTATTGATGACAAGGCCACAAGGCTTGTTTTTGTGTGATTTTTTTTCAGGAGAATGTGCATGAGGACATTCTCCTGAAATAAGTATTTTTGTTGCAAACCAATACCATACCGTAGGACTGTGATCACATATCAAGAAACCTGAATTGATCACATATCAAGAAACCTGAATTGATCATTTTGGGTCAGTATATACATGGACAGAGTGGCTGCCATGACTGGATGGCTTTCTGGTTTCACTAACTGGGTCAAAGAGGTTGCTTCTGAATGTGAGTTACACTGGACTATGACATCCATAGAGAAATGTTTGCTAGCCAAAAAAGTCATCCGAACCTAAAAACATTTGGCAGGATGTGATTAAAATTATCAAGCACATTCAAGAACATGCACCTAACTCATGTCTGTTCACATAGCTCTGTAAGGAGATGGACACGCACAGCACACACATCTTTTATACATGGAAATAAGACAGCTTTCTAAAGGTGAATCAATGGTCAGAGTTTTTGAGTTATGAGAGTTGCTACAGAGATTTCTTTTAGGAAAATAGTCACCACTGAAGGCATATTACAATGACACAGAATAAGTTGCAAAACTTGCTTACTTGCGTGACATATTCAGCCTCCTCAATGATAACAATCATCACTTCAGGGGAGAATGACAACTGTGTTCATGTCAGCAGATAAAGTGGCTGCATCCACAGCCAAAATGGAATTATGAGGGATATGAATGAACACTGAGACTTTTGACATGTATTAAACATTAGCAGGAAACTTGAAATAGACTTAGCCAGAGCCTTTTTTCTTCTAGCTAGTGTATGATCATCAATCTCAGTTTTCAAAAGAGTTTGAGCCTTATGTCCCAAATGTAACAGACCCTTGACTGGGAAGGAATGGACCCATGAACTTTTTATGAATAAAATTGGTGAAATGACTTTGTGCTAGACCAGGATCTATTGCTTGAGATATATCAAATGATAGTGGCCTTCAAAATATATTTGTGACAACTTTAAATTTCCATACAATCTAGATTAAAGTGGAATATCTTGAGACAGCCTCAGAATTATTGAAAAGCCTCCTTCCCTGTCGAGCACCCTACCTTTGTGAAGCAGAGTTTTCTTCAGTGGCAGCAACCCAAATGAGATTATGGAGTACATTAGACATAGCAACACAATTTGGGTGTCACTGTCCCCCACCAGGCCCAGATGTGACTGTCCAGTTGCATGGAAACAAACTCAGGGTTCCCATTGATTCTACATTATGGCTAACTGTATAATTATTTCTTATATTATAATGTAATAATATTAGAAATAAAGTTCACAATAGATATAATGAGCTTGCAATCATCTGGAAATTATCCCCAACTACCCCTATCCATAGAAAAACTGTTTTCCACAAATTGGTCCCTCACACTCAAAATGCTGGAGACTGCTATTGTAAATAAAACAAACTAAATGAGGTAAGGGATTTATGTGCTTAGAACATAGCAAGTGCTTTATACTTTCTACATCCTCTTTAAAAACTTTCTTAAAAAATTTTTTTTAAGTACTAGGAATTGAACACAGGGCCTTCACACTGAGCTACATCTCCAGCCCTTTTTTATTTTTTTATTTTGATATAGGGTCTCATCAAGTTGCTTATTTGTGCAGTCTGGGCTTGAAATTGCTATTCTCCTGCCTCGGTCTCCTGAAATGCTAGGATTACAAGCCTGTACCACCATTCCTGGTTGTCCCTCTCTCTTTTATATTTCTAAAGCATAAGTCCTAACAAGCAGAGCCACAGTTCTTTAGTACTTCCACAAAAGTGCACTGTTCCTATTAGACTAAGACACAACTTATGGAACTTTGGTGCCACAGAAAATGTAGGTGATTCTGAGTCCGAGGACCTGGACTTACTACATATGGAACTTTGGAGAGATTTTTTTTTTTTTAACTCTGAGTCTGTTTTTTTCTTCCATAAAGATGCAGAAGTATAATACCAATGAGCTAGCGGAAGTGCAACTTAAACTGTATAGAACTATATCAATGTAAATCAGTGCTAAAATTCTGCTATTAGTGATAAAAAGGCAAGTTGCTTCAGTGCAACCAAGGGTCACTGCATAGAATTATCATGATAATTCCCACCCTCTACTTCTGCATATTAAGTGTGAATCCTAGAGGATGCAGGCAGCAGTGTAAGAAACCAACAGAAGAACAGGCTGTCTCCTTTCGTTTTCCTGTCAGTAACTTCATGGGGGTGGACGGGCTGGATTTAAAGTACTGGGTGGGTTGGTTCTTTTTATGTGCCTGTTTCCACAGTTGTAATATATATTCTCTTTTCTCCACATCCTGCTTTCTATTTTCTTTTCCCTACATAGGCATTTTGAATACCAATTTATTAAAGGCAGCATCTTTACCAGGCAGTTTACAAAGACTTGCATTACCAGACTGAGTTAAAACTCTCAGCATAAAGACTTTTGGAGGGGAATCACAGGATGGGCAGACTTTGTCGAACAGTGTGGTGCCACCAGGGTATGTGGCTGAGGCAGAGCCATGTGATACTGTTTGTGCTCTATATTCAGCATACGTTCTTACAGGACAACAAACTACCCTCAGAACATCAGTTCACTACACACATACACCATTTTATTGAATTCTTCTATTTATATATTCATGCTTTAACAGTGAGATCTCTTCCAGCAAGTACATGATGAACATTCAAAGTGCAGGACCCAGGGTGTGCGCAGGCTGCCCTTTAAAGAGCACCGTGTTCATCTCTCTCAACCATTTACAGCTGCACCTGTCTCTGACTGCAGCTACTTCCCTTTTGATACCTGAGGCTCCTCACTTTCAGTTTTGAGTTAACCAACAGGTGTTCTCTCTCTAATGCTTTTCTATGTGGGATGTCTTCCCTCAGGGTCCCTGGAAGACAGTGTTTTCCTTACAGGGTTACAGACAGCAGAGACAAATAAATTTCCCCTGGTCACTGGCTCCTCTCAGAAATGCAGTCCTGTTATTTCCCACTTCTGGGAAGATGCACGGCTAAAGTAGTAAACCCCAAGAGCCACACCTGAATGCTCCGTGGAAATGATGGCAGGCCAAATCTTTCACGCTTTGATGTAGAACCTTAAAAATCCAGGCCCTTACTACCAAAATGTCAGAATGGGTAAGATGTGTTTGAATGCTGGAGCAGAATTCAGAAGAGCAGAAGGATGTGCAGCTTCTGGGGACTGTGTCCCAGGCTGGACATGGAAGCAAGTGTGGCAGTGTGCCTATCAAATGTGCCATGAAAGCTGCCTGTGGGTCCATTCTGAATAGAAGGGGTGGGCTGAAGGTTCCAGCAGACATATCTATGTGCCCTACAAGACAGTAGACAGTAGGGGACCAAGAATCAAATGAGATGAAGATACACAGTAATTACATCTTTAGAAGTTGGTTACCCAAAAGTGACACCAGCATGGTGAGGTAATATTTTAAAATATTAATGGATTGCACATATGTGCATAAATCACACTTTGCTTAACCTTACAAACATTTTTCTCTCAAGTTGGTGAGTTATTGAATTGTTAAATTTAGACCCTGAGGATTCTGAAGGCATTGAAAGAGAAAAGTCAGGCTTCTTGCCCCCAAACCTGAGATGGTAAACTGGCCCCAAAGAGGACTTCCAAGCAGGAACCAGAGCCACTACCAGGTCTTGTGACCTGATGGTGGAGGATCAATGAGACAAAAGCTGTCTTTGGAACATCATCAGGAACAGATGGCACTTGTAGAACAAATAAACACATGTTCCTTATAGTCCTGACTTCCAGAATGTAGACATGGTCCTGAAAAAGAGGTGGGGCTGGACCTGCTAGACTGTAAGACTCCACCCCAAGGGGAATGAGAACACAATTTAAAAATTAAGGGAGTGAAAGTTGCATTTGTTATATACCTAAGCATGTATCCTGTGATGGGCATGCAGTACATGGGTAAAAATCATAAAATCAAAATATAAAGGATGAATCACTAACCCACTTGAAGAGGACTGCTTAGTTCATTCATTCTCTCCTTCCTCACCTCCATTCTTCTCTGGCTAACCAAAGAGCCTGGTACCCTGTTGAGTAACTAGCAGTATTTCTTCAAAAACCTCTAAACACTTGTTTTCTGCTCTTAAATTTGGAAATTTAGCTTGGAAGAGGAGAATCAGAGAGGAACAGGAACAGAAACAATGACAAATCTAAATCAGTACAGTAAGGTATGTAGTCGACAGGCATCTTATGTGCTCTAGGAGTGCAGGGAGACTGGGAGAAGTTTTTGAAAAGTGGTAGCTCTGTCTAGCTGACCAAAACCTTTAGGAGGAATAATTTACAATTAGATAGCTGTAATTTTCTCAATAATATTGGAAAGCTAGGGACACGTATTTGACAGAGGCATCATCTGCATACACAGTATCCATGTGACCCATCTTTTTTCCAGTCCCCTAGCAGTTAGAGAAAGCCATGTGTCTAGTTCCTTCCAAGAGGCTGTAAGAAGTGACACCCCAAGGGTACAGAGGTCTCCAGCTCAGCTCTTGTCCTTCTCCACCTTGATGTGGAGGATTAAGCTGTGCAGCTTCAGATGCCTGAGTCTCTATCAGCCTGAGACTTTGAGAAATTATATGAAACAGAAAACCACTGAGCCATATTGCCCATATAAAATGAGTTAAGAAATAAATTCTTAACTTCCTAGGGGTAATTTGTTAAAGCAGCAAAACCTAATTATCCTAATTATAATCATGATGGATTAAGAAAGGGAGCTGGAGCACAAAAATGTATCCCAACACTGTTAGGCAAGAAGGTTCTCTGCCCTGGGTGACCAGTGTTTTAAGAACAAATTCGCAACATAGACAGTGGAGTAATAGGCAGTAGAGTGAAATCTGTCTATAGAAATAGGACGAGAGTTGGGTTCGGAGAAAGAAAGGCCTGCACTGAAGGCAGGAGGCAGAGGGAAAGCAGAACAGTCACTTCTTTTTCTCTTTGTGTGACTAATAGCCAAAAGCTACTCCCTACCTCCACCCTCTGCCACTTCTCCGTCTCTTTCCCTGCTCCAGATGGAGGCTCCATGTGGGATGCAGACAGTGACACATGTCACAGTCAGGGACCTCTCTAGGGACAACCTCAAGGCAGCCGCTATCTTTACCAGAGCTCCCTGTAGTCTATAGCAAGGCAATGAATAGTTTAAGACTCAGCACCCTTGAAAGGCTGACAACTCCTGTGGGGAAAACAAACCAAAGTTAAACAAGACTGGTTTAATTTTATTCTGGAAGAAAGTTTATCTTCTTCCTTCACAAATACTAAACATAGACTTTTAAAGTATTTCCATTATTACTGCAATGGCTAATTTAGAAGTATCTTTGGACATGGATAGTAACCACATATGGGCAACATGGGTGACATAAGTGGCATGGAGCTGCTGTCCAGACTAAGGGCATTGTCCTCTCCTGAACATATAAATACTGATTTAGAGTAGAAAAAGAAGGTCTAACTTTACAATCTGTTGGCAATATGAGGATACATGTCAGAAACAGGTATCATAGAAAAATGATAATCCTTTCATTTGCCTAAATATTAAATCCCCACTTGCTTTTTCCCAGATAAAAAATAGAAATCTTCATGAGCCCTAACTCTGCCTTGGGAAAGTTACCTAATAGTAGGGAAATAATGATAAAATGACAACCAGCATCTTGAAATTCAGTAAAAGTTATCTTTTCAATAGCTGCAGAACAGCACAAAACTGTTAATAATTTTACAATCTCCCATAAGACCAGCAACTTACTCTGTTGGTTTGGTTGAATGTAAAAGCCTGTTAGAAAAGGAATAACAAAAGAATAATAGCAACAGCAGTGAGAACTGCTATATTACCTGAGCAGTTCCACAGTGCCAGGCAATATGCTGCATGTATGAGCATCTTCAGTAATCACGAGGAGCCCTGGAGGCAATTGTTATTACTGTCCCCCAAAGCAGCCATTTATCTATGTAAGTAGTTTCCAGTGATAAGATAGTAAAGAATGTGCATCTAGATGAGTTTTACAGCCTACAGATGGGTGCTGGTTTATGTCCAGGACTGTGACATGGACTAACAGGGGATAGCCAGCTTCAACACAGAACAAAAGAGAAGGAAGGAACCTTCACCCTGTCCACCACATAAAGGAGTTTCACAGGCAGTGCTGGTCACCAGACCTGCCAGGTCAGGATTCCCTTAATCTGAGAGCAAGAAACAGATGATCTGGGGGTTCATGTGCTTCACCAAGTCACACAGATCTGAGTGGGCTTATGGCATAAGGAAACGTGCTCAGCATATTAAGGGAATTTGAGGAGAACCTGCAGAAGATTGTGGTCATTGCCTTGTCTGTAGGTGGTGGCACTCACACATGTGACTTGGGAAAGTCCTTTCACCTCAGTTTCCACTCTAGGAGGCAAGGCTTGTGAAGACTATAGTATCTGCATATGAATTAGTCTTGTAAAGGAGCTATATAAATGTGACGATTGTAGTAAAATGGCAAGGAAGTTAATCATCAAGTAGATAACTATTAATATTACTTACATTAGAGTTTATCCAGGAAAACCACCTCACCTAAGACAACAATGCCACAATATCCCCAAAGTAGGAAGGCTGGGCTGGGACATTTGATTAATAATCTTAGTAGGTTACAATAAAAGACAAATGAGCTCTTGTGGATTACTCAAGTGTGTGGTCAGATACCACTTTGTGGTGTAGAGATTAAGATCACAGAATCCTGAGCCTGTCTGGGTTTGAATCCAGCTATGTAACCTTGGAGAAGCTGCTTCACCTCTATGGGCTATGCTCCCTCATGGCAGAGGTAAACTCAGAAGTCCCCACACCCTGCATTTGCTGTGAGGTTTATGACTAGCACTCAGAGCAGTGTCAGGCGCCAAGTGCTATGACCAAGGTGAAGCTGCTCCCCCAGTCATTCACCTTCCCAGCAGTTAGCCAGTTTGTCCCTGACAGGAGTCCCTCTGTGGCAGGTGGCTGTGGTCCTGCTTCTCTGGGAACTTGCCTTTATATCTGGACTTGAAAATATTCATTTTGACCAAATGACATTGTTGTTTTTGGTCAATCAGAAGTGGTTGAAAATCAGCAATTTCATGTACTTCAATGTAACATACACAGGCAACTGGATCAAAGGCTCAGAAAAGCAATAAGAATATGAGCAAGCAGTGTAGCAAAAATCACAAAAGCAGAGTCTAAAGAAAAGCAAATAACATAACCATGGCATACATAGCTGTATCAATATCAAAGAAATGCAAAAATTAAGACCAGAATCTAATCATGTCCTTTAAGGCATTTGCTCAAGGAGGTGGTGGGCTTGCAGATGTGCACATTTGACTATGAAGCAGGAAGAGGAGGGATTCTTTAGGCTATAAAAGAGACATCGTGGAAGGGACTCCCCCATCCCCTGAGGAGCCAGTTCCTTTCTGCACAGGACACAGTACTCTTTCATCTGCTGCTTTTTTTCCATTGCTCCTTTTGATCCATGGAGGAATCTCACCCCACCCTCCTCTCTTGATGTCAAGCCTTCTCCTACGCCCAAGCCAACTCTTGAGAATTTCCTCACTCCATCTGGTGGCCACGTTCCTCCCACCCTTCAATCTCCACCTTTGGCCCCCTCTCCCACACTGAGAAGGGGTACAGAGAACATGAGTAGCCTGGCTTTCTGCCATAGAGGCTGATGTTCTTTTGACCTTGGACTGGATAGAAGGGCTAACCTGCTCTCTGTCTGAGGGCTACAAGTCATACCACCATCTTTTTCCTTCTGTATTCACTTGGTTTCCTTTCTGCTGATTAAGCCAAGTCATATTTTCCAGAAGGGAAAAAAAATGACTGCAATATAAGAAATCAGACCCCACAGGCTACAATGTGAAACAACTATTATGGGAAATATTTATTAAGGTATTATCAGTATGAGAGAACCTATATCAAGTCCTTTATGTCTTTATAACAAGAACTCCTCGGAATGACTTTATATAATAGACGCTAGTGTTCCCATTTCTCATATGTGGGAACTGAGGCATGGGGGTAAGTAATTTGTCTTGGGGGATGCATTAGTAAGCAACAGATCTAGAAGTCCAGCGAGGCCAACTTCAGAGCCCTTGCTCTTAGATCTCCTCTAAAATAATTCCTGATAATTGTCTCATTCATAAAAGACCCTAATAGCAGATTCTATCAAAGCAATTTGCAACAGAAAAACAAATATATACAGAAATACACACTTTTACATAATGGTATGACAAGACAAAGGTAGTGGTCAATGGTACTAATCTGGGGGATGAGAAAAACACCTTTTGCATTGGCTGAGGTGAAATGTTTTAATTCATGGAAAAGCAGGTCTTTAGTTGTGGAAACATCCTCAGAGAAGATAATTGATTACACTGACCTGGTGGCCCATGAAGGGCTGAGATACCTACAAATGTGGTTAGCAACACTGTGGGAACTTCACTGTGCAGACTTAAGGTTTGTTGGTGAAGTGAAAGCTACAGTGGTCCCAATCTTCCTCCTGGTCCCAGGATTTCTGATATGTGATATGCGAGACTGTGGAATAAATCTCTTCAAACCTGCATTCTACGTGTCAAAGAAGCCCAGAACTACCACTGGAGTGTACAGAATTGTGGAATGAGTGGAGCAATGTCTGTCTCCCTAGAGCATGCCAGTATCACCCACCACACATATAAAGAAACACCCTTTCTCTCAGAGACTGTAAGGGGAGATGTGGCTGTGGAGACAGAGGAGACTACAGTGGCTTTGTAAAGGAGAACTCAGCAGAAATCAGCGGACTGCCTTAGTAGGACTCTTGTTACATGTGATAGAAATTAAGCTTAAATTATCTTCAGACAAAGAGGGGAACGTATTGGTTTAGGTAATTAATTGAGGAAAGGGCAGGCAGACAGCTGAGTCCTAGGACAATAAGCCCAGGCTCTGGGTCCTCCTAAGCCTTTCTTCTCTTGTCTCTTCTTCCTGAAAATCATCTTAATTCTCCTGTTGATTTGCATTTTCCATTCAGCTTAAAACATGGCTGAATTTAGTTCTTACGAGCACATCTTCTCCACTTCATGGTTAAGAAACAAGTTGCACTGCATTAGTCAGCCTCATTGCTAGGACACAATACCTGACACCCACAACTTAATGGAGGAGACATTTAATTTAGCTCATGGTTTTAGGAGACTCAGTACATAGCCAGCAAGGTACAAAGCATGGCAGAAGGGTGTGGTGGAATAAAGCTGCTTGGCTCTTGGCTGCTGGGAAGTAGAGCAGGGGAGCAATAACAGAAAGAAGGAGCAAGGCTCAGATATAGACCCCAAGATCATACCTCTATGACCCACCCAGAGGTAGCCAGAAATGTGCTCCATAAACCCCCTACCTGGATCCCAAAGCCAAGTAAGATGGCAAATCAAGCTTAACTACCACTGTGCTTCTTTTCATTTCAATTAGTAAAGTCCTAGACAAGAAATCTAAGTGGTCTAGTACTATGGCCAAAAAGGTGAGGTACTATGATGGATAACACCCATTAGGTCTTGTGGAGGAAGATGAAGAGTGGAACTGCAGGAAGGATTCTCAGAAGGCAGGCAAATATCGGGCAGACAAGTCCACAGACACCCATTGAAGGATCATCCAGTGTGTCCTGTGCTCCCCAGTCTCTGCAGTGCTGTAGGGAGCTTCTCCAAGATGAGCAGCCAGAGTGGCCAAAGTGAAGGAGACAAAGGGGTTGGAGTTGCTGAAATTCCCATGAAATTCAACTGGAGATCAGAATGAAGCCCAGATATACAAGGTGTTGGGAACTTCACTGGCCTGGGACACTGAGGTCACATAAAGGAGGAGGGTGAGTGGATCAGACACATCCCACAATTCCAGAAACTACCCTGGGCTTCAAATTCAAATGTTGCATTAAAGAAAAGTGGGCTTATCAACACGAGGATGCAGTACAGCACCTCCACCTGGGTGCTGTAGGGCCACTTTGACAGCTACCCATGGTGCATGCAGCTGGGTCCACAGGTGCTGGGTATGTGGCTCTATTTTCATCAATAACTCTGACACACCATCAGATGAACATGAAAGCTGCAACATCTGGAGGACTGTCATCATCTGCCACTCTGAGAGGCCCATTTAAAGAATCAGCAGGAGAAGAGCAGTATGTGGTCTAAGTTTACACACAAAAAATGTTGGCAGCTGCTGCCAGCTATCAGTTGCTGAGAATAGCAGTGGTTCTTCCTGACATGGCAGTTTATGGGCTCTCACAAATCCCCAGTGACCCTTCACAAAGGCTGAGGCCCACATACCACTCGGCTCCAATGGCCATCACTCACCAAGCACTTTACAAGGCTTTGTTCCTACCCCCTCTGTGCACTCACAATGGCAGGCACACACCAGGCCTCAAACCCAGAGAGAAAAAGCGGGGTGGGTACTTTTTGGGAGTGTCAGCAAAGGAATTCTCTCTGGGCCTTACTTCAATTCAGACCTCATTTGATTTGGTTCACAGAGACAAGACATTGACCTGCAGCTCTGAGTGTTGGGCCAGGTATTATGGGTTAGAATGAAAACTGAAACTGGTAGAAGTGTTCCCATCACACCAAGGTTTTACTTGTGTTTCATTTGTTAATATAAATCTAAGTTAGCCATTGTAGGCAGGACTCAGAAAGGGCTGTATCTGATTAACTGGCTGGTTAGTGCTTTTTTAGGCAAGTCCCATTAAGCCTGACATTCAGCCCCCTTGTGCAGCTGAATAGTAGAGGTGATTATGACCCAGCAGCCATCTCAAGGCTCTCCTCAGAACACAGGCTCATTGTACACAAGAAATCAAGTCAGACACAAAAGAAAAAGGTTCATTTTTTCTTACTGCATCCAAATTGTTCCTTCAGACTAGGCAGGGCTATTTTTACTCCCCAAGGTGGGGAAGAAAAACAATGACACTTTAAATCCCAGTATACTGATACATATACATTTGATCCTGGTCTTTATTACAAGGTCATGAACTTGTGCTTACATATTAAAATCTGACTGGGTTGTGAGGCCCTTTTGTTAATACTAAAGGCAGGCCCTACGTATTTGTTTATTTCTGGTCAGGAAAGGAATTAACTGAGCTCTTATTCCAGCTCTGTCTCCAGCCAGGTACTTTTCTCACCTCTTAATATAGGAAGGAAGGGTGGTCGACAAGATGTTTTTTGAGGTTCCTTTCAATACCAACATTCTATAACATGGTGACATTTTTTATGTGCTTGAAGATTTCTCACTGCTGACCTTCCATCACAGTTTCACCTCCCAAAATTGACTTCAGTCTGCTTACCAGTCATCCAACATCTCTATATCCAAAGACAGATGGATTTCCTCATGGCCACCACAGGCACAAGGACAAAGAAAAGTCCTTCAGAAGGGAGTGCTAACTTGGGAACAATGGAATCTCATACCAGTCACTCATTGCCAGAATGGCAAGAGGAAAATGTGTCCAGGACTGAGAAAAGATGTCACCATACCTTTGCTTCCAGGGATGCTTTAACATTCCATCAAAAGTATGTTCACACCTTTTAAAAAGTATGCAGATAGAGAAGGTTCGAGTAGTAAGATAATTTACTATAAACAGTCAAAAGCTAATAATCATACTTAAGTATTAATCTGAATTTATTATGTATTAGGCATCATACAAACTGGTTTACATGTATTATCATATGTAATCTTCTTAATAACCCTTGGAAATAGGTAATGTTGTTATTCTGACTTTGCTGCATAAGAAAGTAAGGCTTGGAGAGGTAAAGTAACTTGCAATCTTTGGTGGGTATCAAGAACCCAGACAGCCTGACTCCTGGGTCTACATTCCTAACTACTGGCTCTTATAAAACAAGCACAGAGGCAAGGCTCTGGACAGTTGTCAGGCAACCTTGGTTAGTTAATCTGGGCTAATGGCCTTACGATTTCAACAGCTTGCAACTACTGGCTGTAATTTCTTCATGCCTAACAACAGGAGAGTGGGCTGGGTCAGTTTTTCCAGAGCTAGACATGTATGGTCCACATTCACTATTATCATAGGGAATGTTTATCTGGGCTTTGCTCTAGAGGTACAAAATCAAAAGCCCTAGGGATAAAGCCCAGGAATCTATTTGTCAGGCAAGAACTGTGGGTGATTCTTAAGTATGTTAAAGTCTGAGATACCAATGTATATGATCCCTAAATCTCATCCAGCTCTATTATAAAGGCCCATAATTTCCTTTTTAAAGAGACTGTTCAAGAGCAAGCAAGCCCAGTCTGGGAACCAGTGCCATGTACAGGCAGCTGGCGGACTGGAACAGACAAACCCCAGCCCTTTCCAGTGTGCAGGCTGGCAAACCAGAAGTACCAACTGCCTTCCCATCCCCCGCTGTAAACAACTCGCTTATCCAGAGAAACACAGGCTGTGGTGATAGCTATCGAGGTGAAATGCAATTGGATGCCTGTGGTGCTTTGGTGTTTCACTAACATTGCAGGTCTAGGGCCAGTGGTCTGATCACAGGTTCAGAGGATAGTGGTACATAGTGTGGCATCTAGGGGAGAATCTCCTTCTGAGGGTTGCAGCCACTGTTGATTCCCTATGGTCTTGTTTTAGAAGTCCTATATTATTTTCATTGTTTTGTTGGATTGAGTTTTATTCTCTCTTGCCTTGTTTCATTATCTCGAATCCGATGGCAGGAGCATCTATTTCAAAGATAGCAAGATATGTTATGGTAGCAATTTTGGGTTTACTATAGGCTTGTTTGGAAGTCCTTTATTGCATTCATTGTTTAGTTTTTATTGTTTCTATTCTATTCTGTCTGATTTTTACTATGTCCAAAGTTAATCTGCAGCTATTTTGAAGACATCAAAAGGCATTATGGTAACTATTGTTGATTTTATAATGTTTAGAAGTCCTGTATCTTTTACACTGGTTTGTTTTGATTGGCTTTTTCTGTTTTATCCTCTTTAAAATAAAAAAATAGATTGAGAATGTAAACTTCAATTGGGTCCAAGTTGACTTCATAATATCCTGAATACCTTCTGTAGATCAACTTTATATAATACAAAGGTTTTTCTTCCTATAAAACAAAAATCTTTCATTCTCTCCAAGGTTCAAACCATAGCAAAATTCCTCCTACTTAAAAGGAATGCAAAAACAAGATGATAGAACCTCAGTTAAAAGAATTTTCTCGAAATTGTTTTACAAACAGAAGCAAATAAACATATGGAGTTAGTTACTGAGGAAAAGGTCATGGGATCAGAGACTACAACAGCACATAATGGGGAGGTTCTATATTAGAACACACACACACACACAATCACATTATCTCTCTCACACACATAATCACACACACAGAAAAAAACAGGTAAATCTAGGCTAGACTACATAATGTGAGAGCAAAAATCTTATTTTCACTGAGAATAAGTAGTTCTTGTCATTTTTAGACATGGTTATGAATTTTTCTTCTAAAAAAGTCCATGCTTACCTCTATGTCTTCATTTTTGCTTTGTAGTCTATTTATTTTTGTGTCTTTCTGTTGTAACTAGAGTGGTAGCATGCAGCCTGTGTACCTTGTACTTTCACCGTCTCACTGCTTGGCATGTTATGATACGGAATCTCCTCATCTGAGGCCTCATCTGGCCACCAAGAGACCAAATGCCTGCTTCAGTTATGCATTCTACCAGACTTGGGGGGTTGCCTGCTGATATATTTCTAGGGAGATTCACATCTCCTTTTCTCATGTACTTATCAGTCTTTCTTACACACACACACACACACACACACACACACACACAAAAGCCACCTTTGGCAACAAAAATTTATTATTTTGCATCAATTATGTAAAGGACTATCCTAGGTGCTATAAGGAAAACAGACATAAAGATGTATAAGATGTCCCCTTTAGGGACCTTAGCACCTAGTTTGAGAGCCTAGGAATGCTGCAGGAAGTGTAATAGTAGTTCATAGTTACAATGAGCAATTTATAAAATGGGTTTCTGGGGGAAGTTGCCTTGGCCCTGGAGGAGATGCTGCAGAGGGCTGGCAGAGCATTTGGGCAGAGAGAATGACTGTGTCTCCATTTCCAAATCTTTTGACCCATAACATCCTATTCATCTAGCTACTGTGAGCATTCAGCATAGACCACTGATCCAGATCAGCCTAATAGCACCTGATCTTGAGACTTTTGCTAAAACCATGGGCAGGGAGAAGCTCTATTTTTTCTGGGGTTGCTTCTTCAGAGGATGTGACCCTGGAACTATTGGTCATTATTTTGGTACTGCATGGACAGGAGTGAGTTGAGAGTGAAGCCAAAACTGAGGAAAGCAGAACCAAGATAGAGACAAATTCATAAGGACAAAGACATAATGGACCAGATCTATCCTTGACCCTTAATATAAGCTATTCATTTTACTTTATTTTTGAAAAGCTAGCTTGAGTTAATTAGCAGTTATTTATAATTTAATTGAAGCAGAAATGGTATGAGGATATTGTGGAATAGTGTGAAAACTAGCTATACTGACTGATGTTGTGAAGGACCACGAGTGAGATGGGGCCAGTCTTTGTACAGAATGGGAAGGAAAGCATGAATACAAAGCTAGGAAATAAGAACTTTATATCTCACAGGCATGAGAAGCTACTGACAACTTCTGAGTAAGACAATATTGATGGAAGAAGAAATGTGTTAGCAAAGGTTCATGCATAACAGGAAGTAGAGCAAGATGAACTTTTTGATTTCTCCCAACCTTGAAGTTGTGGGGATGGCAACAGCTATAACAGTATACAGCATGGTGCAGAGTGGATGAGACTGAGGTTCACCATACACAAGGCAGCTATGGACAGGCGATGCTGGATGGTCCTGGAGGGAATAAAGGAGGGAGGCTGGGAATGCTGATGTATGAGAAATAGCACATATTGATGACTAGTTGTGAGATACGACGGATGACAGCAGAGAAGATGTCCAGTGTTTGTGCCTCTGAGCAGAAAAGACAGTAGTTCCACTGGTGGAAATTAGAGGTAGAGAGGGCCAGGGATTTAGCCTGGCAAGCACGAGATTGTGAGATAGATCTCCAAGACCAAAAAAGAAAAAGAAAGAAAACAAAAGAAAAGAAAAGGAGAAATTAGAGGTAGAATGGAATCAAGGGGAAGACGTATTCTCTCTTTGAGACTTGAAGGAATGGGACTGGAGCTCAAAGGTGGCTATGCAGTCCCTTAATCTCTCTGCGTATGGTTTGGAAAGATGAGTTCTGAGGTATTGGCCAGTTTAGAGCACTCTGATTTTAGGAAGGAGATCAAGGTTGTAAATGCAGATGTGATCATGAGGGAAACTTGTGTCTTTAGGTGGCCTCAGAGGATACCTTGTACAAATTCCAACCCAAAGCAGGAATCTCCTTTCTAAAAATTCTGACAGGTAGCTTTCAACCTGAACACTTTTACTTGGTAAAACTTTTGAAGCCATTAACTTTGCTGCCAAGTTTTTTTTTTTTTTTTTTTTTTTGGTACTGGGGATTGAACTCATGACCTCATGCTTGCCAGGCAGGTGCTTATGCTGCTGAGCTAAATCCCCAGTCCCTCAAGTAGTTTATATATAAAATGATTCCTTTTGTTGAATTGAAATGATCTTCCCTATTAATTTGATCAACAGGTTGTAATATCTCCTCCTGAAGGTGGCACAGTGAAGAAAAACATGACTGGGCTAGGGAGTGTGGCAAAGGTCATTCTCCCTGGCCACACTTTCAAAAAATGGCTCTACTCTGACCCACTTTTTGCCTGTTTTAAAACAACACATTAAAATGATAGTTGTGTTATTGTTATGAAAAGAACAGTTCTAGAAAAGCAGACTGATCTTGAGATAGACTAATAATGAAATTACAAGTTTTTTTTTTTTTTTTTTTGCCTCTCCTCCCTCCTTTAATGAGTGGTAGCAAACCGGCCTCCTCCTAGGCTGGCCTCCTAGATGATGGGATTTAGCTGTGTCTGAAATGAAGTCTAATCCTTTTTAACCAGGAGAGCTTAACCAATATTATACTATCATGGTCATTACAAATCTTTCTTTTCCAAATTAATTATCTCCATGAGTGACATACCTTACGTTCTAAGCTTGGATGAGATCTGAAAAGGAGAGAACAGACAGAAGGACCAATGCCTGAAATCCACACAGAAAAGACTTGTTTATGTACATTTCATTGATTGCCTTCTCTCTCCTCCCCCAGCCTAACACACATAAATTTGGGCTTTGTTTAAGTCAAGAAGTTACTAAACAAACACAAGTTTTACCAAGTTTATGTCTCCAGAAGTGCTTCATTTACTACTAAGGCATTTTAATTACCCTCTATTAAAAAAGAACAAATGTATTTTCTGAAGTTTGCAACTTGTTATCAGAAGTGCCCTGGTCACTAATTAAGAAAAAAAATGCAAGCAAAATTACTACTGGGACTATTTGGTTATCTGTTGCTTTCACTGAAGAAAAAAAAAATGTTTTTCCTCCACTGTCATTCTTTGTCATTCTTTTCTTTTGATGCAACATGAGATTGGAGGAACACCAAGAATATTTGGGGTCTTTCAACTTACTGCCTTAAAAATGCTTATATTTACTTAACTCTTTTCCATTATGAATTAGCTATAAGCTCCTTGAACTGTCTTCTTTTGTTCATTTCATGGAGCCAGGTTCTAAAAGGCAGCCTATCTTTTTGAGAATACCCATGTCATTTCACTGACTTAACTTATTTTTTACCAATCCCTCCCCCATGTTCCTTATCCAAAACTGAACTACTTCATATATAAGTATCTAAGGAATTGTTACTAACTTGACCATACTCAAAAGTGCTTCCATTGAGGACTAGTGATGTAGCTTAGTGGTAGAGCACTTGTTTAGCATATATAAAGTACAAGAATTGATCCCCAGGACCATGAAAACAAAACAAAAACAAATACCTCTCCCAAAACAGACAAAAAATTATCTCCAACAAAAATATCCAAATTCCCTCATTAATAGGGAGAGGGGAGAGAAGATCTGTGAGTCAGGGGTCTCTTCAACAAGCCTGATGGGTAGCAGTATGTGCCCCTCTCAGCCTCAGTTCTGCCTCCACTATTTGGTAAGAATGGAGGTAGGGATGAGGCCATTTTGCTTTCTAAGCGTATCATAACTTGGACAAAAGAACAGGCAATAACTATTAAAACTTCAAGTTTCATGTCTGAATGGTTAAACAAATACATTGAAATCAAGTTATGGCATACAAATTAGCCCTGGGCATTAAGGATGAGTCATATATTTGTCCTTGCATTACATTTTTTTGAGATTAAGAGAAAAATAACAATACACAAATTTTGTTGTGTTATTCCCACTGAAAAGCTCAATGATGGAGTAATTAAAACCAGCACATCTTTCCTTAAAGCAGGCTACTCAGCAAAGTTCTGTGTACCAATTTTAGAAATGGAAAGCCTCCAAGCTGTTCAGTTCCAAGACTTTAAGTTAATTAGTGCAGAAAAATTATTTTTATCTTTGCATCATGTAAAGATTCAAAAACTAGGTCAGGCATTTTTCTGCTTGCTACTTATTTAAGTTTGGAACTGGTTGAAGGCACAGGAGCTTAGCAGAAGGGTGAAGATGTATATATCATCAGGTTGGATTTGGCCCAGTGTTAAGTCATTAGTCAGCAGACTGCTAATTACTTTAATCAACATATCCAAATTTTCCAAATTAGGAAAAGGCTTCATTATGAAAGCCTCACATTTTCTAGAAACCATTGTCTTTTTCAGTGATTCCTACAGAAGTCTAATTATCTCTATCCACATTGCCAGGTTTATTCTTACAAGAGTTATAGCCTAGACGGCTTGAATTTCTACTTCACTTAATAAATGTTTCTAATGGGAAGAGTTTGGCTAACTACAAATTACCTCACACTGCCATGAGAATTAGATTCTGGAGGATATGGAGGTCATGGGCAAAGGGATTCAGAGTCAGAAGATATGTTTGAATCTTTTAATCCAAAACTCCTATCCAGTTTTGTTTGAGTGCTTCTAAGAATGGGCCAGGAGATGGTCTAAGATAAGCATTTGAAATAAAATAGTATCATGTTAACTTAGTCTTTAGAAAATTGTATGATAAAAGCCTCACATAAGCTACAAAGTTACACAGATGACAGTAATTACATAATTTCTTATCCCAAAGCCAGAATGTATGGTGATAAATACACAAAAAACAAAGACTTATATAATAACCAAAAGGACACACATGTGCACATGCGCGCAGGTGCACACACACACACACGCACTGCTGCCATTCATCCCATAATACAATGGTTCCTTCAAAAAGCATTAATTGAACACTATAATGATCCATAACCATCATAGCTGGAAGAGGCTGTTATGGTTTGTATCGGGATATCCCCCTAAAGCCTCATGTGGTTGTTGGGGGAGGCTTCTAGAATTTATGATTGATTCATAGTCCAATGCTAGAATTATGGGTGTGAGTGATACACCCCTTGGGGTACTTGTGGCCTACATACAATATAAGGGATAGAAAGAGTCTTCTCTCCGCACTCTTCCCTTATTGCTCTTGTTGCTTTCGTTGTCTTCTGCAGCCATGAACTGTTGCCTCTGTGCCGCATCATCCAAGTATGGACTGAAATCACCATAAATTGTGAGTTAAATAAATCTTTCCTTCCTTAATTTTAAGCATTGGTTATTTCATCTCAGCAACAAGAGAAAAGTAATCAACACAGAGGCTGAGGTAGAGAACATTAGAAGTTTTCATGCTAATCTTTCCGTGCCAGTTTTGCACCTTGATGTATATCAGTATGTCTTGGTTATTTTGTTGTTGTTGTTGAGACAAAATATCTGATGCCCAAAGTGAAGCAAGGGAAGGTTTAATTTTGTACAGTTTTGGGGAGTTTTGGTTTATATTCAGCTGGCTCAAAGGCAGGATGGCATGGTGGGGCAGCCGTTTATGGCCACCACAAACAGCAAGAGCACACAGAGTAAAAAGGAAAGACTACCTTTTTCCTACCCTTACACTGTATGCAGCTCTACCCCTGGGTGGGTGCACCATTCACATTACCAATTCCAGTGCCAAACAACAAACCAATCATGAACACCAGACTTAGCTATGTCTATGATTGTATGAGGCTTGGATCAGGGGCATCTGAACACAAACCATAACATTTTACTCCTGGCCACCCAAAAACTTATGTATATCTTTTATATAAAAGACATTTAGTTTACTTCTAAGAGTTGTCAAAGTCTTAACAGTTTTAGTATTGCTGAAAAGTCTAAGTTTTAAGTTTCTTTTGAGATTTAAGGAAAACTCTTAGCTGTAAGCCCCTATAGGTAAATGAAATCAGTTAAACACTTTTAACATATAATGGCAGAAGATAAATATTATTTTAAAAGTTTTACAAGGGTAATATAAAGTATTGGAACTAAAGCAAGTCTAAAATCTAGCAGAGCAAACATTAGGTTTTGGAGTTTTATGTTTAGCATCTGAAGCAATTTGGTTATCAGCTCTAAAAGGCTTGAGTGACTCTACCCTCATGGTGCTTTTAAGGGTTTTAGCAATCACAGCTTTTTTTTTTAAAGCCCATTTTTCTCAGCCTTTGCAGTTTTTGTTTGTTTGTTTTTTTATGATGTACTTTTTGGTTTTTTTAAACTTTTGGGATTTTTACTGTATTTTTGGCTTTACACTCACAGCTTTATACACTGTCTTTTTAGGGGCACCCCATTTGGCCTCTCAGGCCTTTTGAAATCAGGGTGGAAGCTGTCTTAACTTGAGAACTCCTGAATATTTTATTTGCCTAAAGCCAGTACTCTGTGGATGCTGCCAAGGTCTGCTGTCAGCTGGTGCAGTAGCCAGGCTTTTTTGTTTTTGGATGTAGGGGTCAAGTATCTGGATTGTTGAGCTCTTTGAACTTGATTGTGAGGAACAGCTTTTTTATGTCGCTTCCATTTTGGAATCTGGTGTGGCTGCTGCCATTATGGAACTTTTTGTGGCCTCTGTTGTCACTATGGAACACAGTGCTCTGTGACTGTTTTTTTGTTTTTTTTTTTAAAGTCTTTCATTTTTGTAGTTTTGAGGCTCCAAAGGGTGGAGACCCGCTGCTTTTTGGGATGCCTCCATGCCATCTTTTTATTTTTTTTTCAGCAATTGGGGTCTTAGCTTTATCTTTACAGTCTACAGGGTTGTTTTTTGTTTTGTTTTGCCAAACTCAGGTTATAAATCATCTTGCTGGGCTCTTTGCTCTTGATTTACTGCCATGCCACTGCCCCAGCAATAGACTGTCTTGAATTTTTTTTTTTGCCAGATTAATCAGTTTATTGCCTTTAATCTCCGTCTCAGGCAAAGTCTTTGGACATGAGCAAAATGCAGACAAACTTTTTGCCAAGCCATAACATACATCATGTGGAATCTAACAACCAGTGCAGTCCTTCTTCGCAACAGAAACCTCCTGAGCCCAGTCTTTACCTGCAGGCTTTTTATCAGCCTTTTGGTCTCTTGAGCTCTGATTAGAATCTCCCCTATAGGACAGCTTAAGCTGTTTCAGTACCACACTTTTAGGCACACCTCTAAACTTTTTAAAACTCTTTTTATAAACCATTTTAAAAGGCTTTTGAACCACATGGTCAGGTACAGTCTATAGCACTTCTAGTACCAAATTTTGTCTCAGTTATTTTGTTGTTGTTGAGACAAAATAATCTCATGCCCAAAGTAAGGCAAGAAAAGGTTCATTTTTTACAGTTTTGGGTGTTTTGGTTTATATTTAGCTGGCTCTAAGGCAAGATGGCATGGTGCGGCAGCCATTTATGGCCACCACAAACAACAAGAGCAAACGGAACAAAAAACAAAAAACAAACAAACAAAAAAACCCATCTTTTCTCACCCTTACACTCTATTCTGGCTCCACCTCCAGGCAGACGCAACACTCACACCACCAATCCCAGTGCCAGACAATAAACCAACCACCAACGCCAGCCAACAATAGCCATGTCTATGATCATACGAGGCTTAGAGAGGCCATGTGAACACAAACCAAAACACATTCCTTGCTGGGAGCCATATTAAAAATACCCTACAAATTAGGTCAATTGTGGAGACTCAAAAATATGAAGTATTTAATACTTACCTCTTTCCTAGCATATGACTAAACATCTTAGATTTCTTAACGTTAGAGTGTGGATACTACTCATTGATTTCCTGCACAGTCTACATGGCCCTTTCTCCAACAAATGAGTGTGTTCTCCCTTAATTTTATCCGTATAGTACTAGCAGTGTTCATTCTGCCCACATTGTGTATGTGTTTCTGTAACCTCTAGTGTATTTCTGCTTTCCTTCTTTGTAATTTGGTTGGAATCTACAGATGCCCAATTTCTACAGTACTGTGCAGACACTCAAAATGCTGCCAACCCTGCTGATAGTTCAGCTCCCAGCAGGAATGGACAGGGGGACATGCTGAGGCTGTTCTATGTTCACTTCTGCTTTACCATATTTCCAACTTAGGACTGTCAGCAAAACCTCACAATCATATATTTGGTCAAAACTTCTGACTCAATTTCATATAATTTGACAATTACTATAGAAAAAAAAGCTAAGAAAGTCACAATTCATTCTTCTATGGCTATGGCAGGAAAATAATAGCTTGATTCCTTCCTTTATTATTTATTACTTCTTCATATGATATTCTGTTGTTAGAATAGTATACTCTTATGAGAAGTAAAGCAACATAGATAAACATGCTAAATCCAGAATTTCCTGAATGTTAATGATGTACTGGACTTGAATCTGATTCATAAAGACTTTCTAGGGACTTTTAGGGACAAATTTTAAAATGGCATAATCCTATAAAATGACATCTATTTGAATTATAGCATCAACACATGATAGTTCAATCTGACATATCTGGTACCCAAATCTTTATGGATACACTATACCACCTAGACTCTGGGGCCTATGTCTCACATCCTGCTCTGTACAATTCACTCTATCCCTAATTGTTAGTGTTTTGTTTTGCTTTAAAGGAACTATCAGAAAAAATCCAAGGTTTAGAAATTTTCCTTATTTGGAATTTGAAACAGTCTTGACTGATTGTACATCTGTTTTTATGACTTCCTCCTACACAGGTGCAAAGTGAGATCAATGTGAGCACAGGGCTACTTGACGAACCTGGATCTTTTTCCATCCAGGGTCAATGGCCATCTGTTCACCAGCCACTGTGACCAATCTTACAAATCTTTTAGTTCCTTTCCTCCTTCCCACACTGCTGTAAAAATCACATTTATAATCTCTCTTTCCATGCTTATAATGATCTCTCCAGCTTCCCTTTACTCTAGCCATAGCAGCTCTAGTTCTTTCCATCTTCTGCATATTTATTTTCTTAAATAAACTTTACTTTGTATAACAGTCTCATAGTTCAATGCATTGAGTACATTCCTGGTGCTGTGCAACAATTACCACTACCCATCTGCAGAACTATTTTCATCCTGCAAAACTAAAACCATACCCATTAAAGAAAAACTCCCTAATCTTCCCACCCAGGCTCCTGGCAACCACTATGCTAATTTCTATCTCTATGAGTTTGAATACTCCAGGTATCTTACATAAGTAAGTGCAGTCATACAGTATCTTGTCCTTTCATGACTCATAATACATTTAAAGTTTGTTCTTGTCTATATTCTACATCTTCAATTCCCAATAGGCATATCTCTATACATTCTAGATCGTCAAGAATTCTAGATCGCCCCTCTGATTTTCTACTCTGGGCCAGGAGCCAGGCTGATTCTATCTGGACACTCAGCTTGTCTTTAGTCCTAGGACCTTGCCCTCAATCTTATTTAGCATCTGAGACTCAAGAATACCACCTAGACTAGATTGTTTAAGCATTAACAAGCAGCCCTTGTTCTAAGCAACTTTACATAGATTATCTTATTTAATCTTCACCATATCTTTGAAAGGTAGATACTGGCCTATGTAATTGTTTTACAGATTAGGAATCAGAAGAATAGGCAGGTTGAGTAACTTGTGAAAGAAAGAGTTAACACAAAGCAGTCCCAGAATTAGAACCTAGTTAGTTTCCAAACATC
>PVLA01000368.1:566944-593384 GCA_004027455.1 Hydrochoerus hydrochaeris
CTCTCTCTCTCTCTCTCTCTCTCTCTCTCTCTCTCTCTCTCTCTCTCCCCCTGTCTCTCTTGCCCTATGCATCTGTCTGGGCCTGGTGGTGCCTGTGCTTTTCTGAGCTGTGCTCATTTGGAGGCCTCTGTTCTCTGCCCTGTATACTGCCTGGCTCTGGAACCTCTGCCTCTTGCCCTGCCTCATGTGATTCTGCCCCTTCCCCTGTTCACCCCTCCATTTCCCTTCCATTGGGGTTGAGTTCTTTTCCAGTTCCAAAATAACTTTAGCCATAGTCCTCCCAGTCATTCGATTTTTACTTAAATGTAATTATTCAATTATAGGCCGAGTGGCCTATCCAAGCAGCATTATAAAGACTGTCTCATTTAACCTTCACAACATTCTTGAGAGCTAGGTACTGGCTAATGTAACATTTTACTTTATAATCTAGAAAGTTGGGAACATACCATAATTTAGCCTAAAAGTCACAGTGGTCCTTTGATCTGGATCAACAGAGCACATTTTATAGTTGGGAGATGCCACCACCTTTGCAGGGATAGCACATCCATTGCCAGCCACATGTTATCTATGAAAGCATCTCTGTCTCAGTTGGACATGGAATACTGCATGCCAGGTTCTATGCTGGGACTGGGGATACAGGTTTCATCGCTGAGCTGTATAAGGAGAGTTGCTGCCTGGCATTCTAAACACCGGACACAAAGGGTATTTTTAGTAAAAGGCAAATAGTCAAGCCTGCAACAGAGAAGAGATGAGGTACTTAGGATGACAACTAGCATTTAAAGGGGGAGCAAATCAGAACATGCAGGCACATTGGGTTTTATTATGGAGCTGAGCTTGTTAGTGTTAGATCTTCCCATCTGTGGCCACAGGGCAAACAGGTGATCAGATTTGTATGCACATGTGTGTTCAGAGTGTATGAAGTTGCAGCTGGCTGACATGGAAGATAGATACAATTATAAATTCTTTATTGCAAAAGAGGAAGACTGTATGGAGGTGGCCTGGAACCTAGCCACAGGAAAGTGGATGTGACAAGATCTCTGATTTATGCTCTCATCACTGCAGGACAGAATTGGGCAAGGTGAAGAGGAAGCTGCTAGTGTGGGGACAGGGGGCAGGAGGAGGGAGGGAGAGAGGGAGAGAGGAGATAAGGGGGCTCATATGTGGGCAGCCAAATGTTATTTGGGGATAGATGATGCCATAAGACATTCTCAAATGTGTGTTCTAAAATCAGACAGAAACTCAGCATCTCTGGCCTAGTTTTTCAAATCACATTTCATGATAGAATATATCAGACTTAAGGAATCATAAAAGTATTCCAACTTTCCTCCTTCCAGACACACACAAGACATACAACTCCATTCCTCTTGAAGTTGGCTTGGTAGTGGGGCTTTGGCTGGTGGACAGTGAGCTGAGGTAATGGGTGTTCCTTCCAGAGAGACCTTTAACAGCTTGTCTGTAGTTTGCTATCTCTTTCCTCCCTGCTGCAGTGATTGTGGGAGCATGTATCATGATGGGCCCAGGACCTTTTGAGTTCAGGAGGCCGTGTAATAAGCAGAGCCCTCTGCTGACCTGAATTAGAGATGTAGACTGAGGGAGAAGTGAATCTGAGGTACGTTAAGGCCTTGGGGTTTAGAGTTGTGAACTGGAGCAAAACTTAGTTTCTGGTAACTAAAACAAGCTGCAAAAATGATTCCTGGAAAACATACACCTAGATTGAGAGACAACATGCAAAAAGAAAATCACTGTCAGAATTTCCAAAATGGCAATTTCCTTTAATATGTATTTTTTTTTTACTTATAAAAATGTATATAAAGTATAAAAAGCTTAGAATTATGAAAGAGAACTGGTAGTTTCTAAGACCATATTCAGGAATAAATTTGGCCTTGTGGCAGAAGACTTTAGTAAAGAATACACCAAGAATAAACATCAGCTATCCCTGTAGAAGTATGCAGTTGTTTAAACTGAGTAGCATCAACCTAGATGGTGTGTGTTACTTTGAGAAAGTCAGTTTTTTTAGGGGAGACATTTCCTTTGTCTTCCAGGGACCAGCAGAAAAATGTCTTCCTTAGAACTCACAGAAAACTGCGGCTATTGTCTCTTCCTTGTCTCTTAAGTCAGAAGCACAATTGCCAAACTCAGACAGCTGCCTTTGGCTTTGCCTCCACCTGAAATATTGAAAAGTCCAGCAGAGTAAAAGGGAAGCTATAGCACAAACTGGAAGTATGAAGCCTGAAGAACCATAGAGAAAGCTGGGCCCAATCAAGTCAAATGCAAACCCATGATGGTGAAGAGCTAATATTTCTAGGGACCCGAACACCTGTGTCATGCGGCAGCTTGCTACTTGATTAGAGATTTGAATGTCACACTGTGGCTATCAGGTATGGGACCTCTTCTCCCCTGTGAGGGAGACCAGCCAACTGCCTAGCATCTATAGCTCATCACAGCTTTACTATTCACTCCTACTGAAAGAAATTATAGAGTTGGGATTTTACAATTAACTCTGGAGAGTAGCAGCTTTTATTTGAATCCTCCCTCCCTGGTCAAACAGCCTTGGGCAAGTTGTTTTACCTCTTTGTCCTTTAGTTTTCTCATCTCAAATATGGGGGCAATGAAAGCACCTACCTCCTATGGCTGTTGGAGGATTAAGAGTCATACACATAAAGCTCTCAGCATGGAGAGTTCATGTAGGTAAGCACTGTGGCAGGCCAGATCCTATTGCTGTTACCGTTCTTGCTCAAATCTGTAACTCCCTTGAGGGAGCAAGCTTTATTTGCAAAAACTCCCTGCAGCAGTGTGAAATGTCTGTACTGTTACTGGGAGTGGAGGAATCTTAAGGAGCTGTAGGTAACTGATAATTATTGGAAGAAATTCAACTGTTTTTATACAATATTCATAGTACATTAAGGGTCTGAATGAACCAACCACTTGTACTTGACTATAATCTATGGGAAAAATTATATGCTATTGTAGTATCATTTATGGAACTGATCATTTGCTAAGGGCTTAATCGTATTTCACCTTAGGGTAGACAGGGTGGGACCAAGAGACTGAACCTTTTCCCCTCTCCAAGGCTGGGGGGGGGGTTGATGTTACAGGAAGAGCCAACCCTTTCAGAAAATAGAGGCAGCAGCAGGGGGCACTTGGGGATCAGCTGAGCCAGAAGGCCCTCAGGTTTCCTTCTAGATTACTCCATTCCGTTAAAGATAAAAGAATCTGAGGCAGACACTGTTCAACGGTAAAAACTAGATAACTTGTTAGTTTCTCTGGTGCTGTAGTTATTGGGAAGCTAACATTTATATAACAAACAGGACAACAGCCAGAGGAACTATGCAGACCTGCAAAACCTCTGGCATATGAGGAAAAAACACAGCAGCAGGGCCTTCTGTGAACTCTTATCCCTGGCACAGGATACACAGATAAACATGCACATGGAAGATGAAAAAAAGTTCAGGTTATGGTTTTTGGTGTGTGGCTAGTCAATGATCCTCCTACCTCAGACTCCTGAGTGCTGGGATTGCAGGCATGCACTACCATGTCTGGCTACCTGTTTATTTCTACCTTTGCCCAATATTTCTATTCATTCACTGCTGTACCTCTAATCCTTAGAGCAGCCACTGGCACATAGGAAGTTCTCATTAGTTCCATGTGCAAAGGGCAAGGAAAGGATGAGAAGAAATATTGTGGAGAGGGAAGCAGGGGGAAGCAAATGGCTATCATATCTGAATGAGAAACAGAATCAATAGTTTTGATGCCAGCAGGCCCAACAAGGAAGCAGGTCCAGTAGTAGAAAAAAAGTTCAAGACTGAGGCTACACTGAAAGTGCCCCTGGAGCCAGCAAATGTCCCTATAGGCCCTGCTGTAATGCTCCTGGAGTCCTGGCCACTGGTCTCCCTGATCTTATCCTCTCATGACCCTAAGGCACTGGTAAGAAACACTGTCTTTAGGGTCTGGGAGAAAGGCTCGATTTATGTACATCTGGGTCCGGCCCCTCCAGGTGGAAGATGGCAATGGCCTATCTTTCAGGATAGTTAGGAAAATCAAATGCAAGAATGTATGTAAAGTACACAGCACAACACTTGGCATAGCATTCATGGAATGGTAGCTATTATGGTTATTTTAAAGGTATTGAGTTGTACAGATGTTTTATTTCTTCAAAGTTTGTTTTTAACATGTTTCCCTCATTATTGGGTACTTATCTTGATTAGCTGTTTTGGAAAAATAAAAGGGCATATTTTGCTTTCAAACAAGCAAACAAACAAAAGGAAAGAGCAATGGTGGATAAACATGGTTGGGACATGAATCTTGGGTAATGTGCTTACAGAACAGGTCCTGGAATATGACCAAGCCATCCACAGCTTTCAGGTTCTGGCTGTAAGAGTGAAACAACACTAAAAATGTGGCATATTTGATAAGGATCACACTCAGAGTTAAGCATGGACAATTAGATTCCCAAGAAACATGTGTTCTGGTCACTATGTACTACTAAACACTTTTCTTTGAAAATAGTTAAGAGAAAGGCAGAATAGAAAATGTATTACTGGGTTCAGATTGGCTAAGGAAATCATCTTGCATTGCTCTGTTGCCTGCCCCTGGGGGATGCAGCTTGTTTTAAATGGGTAGGGGTGCACAATACCCCGGGCCCACACACTTGCGGGGGCTTGGATGACAACACAGTTACACTCCTTTTTGTCTTATATTTCCAGGACATTCTGAGGTTGTCTTTACAAAGGATTTATAAACACTTTTTTTCTTTTCTATGTCATTAAAACTTTATACTAACATGTCCTATGATGAAGTATAACACAATGGAGATCTTTCCCATACTCAATAAGACATTTCATTTGTACACAACACATTTCATTTTAAAAGGTTCCCTAATGACTGAAACCACACATTCAGAAATAACATAGTCTTAGACAGACGGCTGCTACAGTTAATAATCCAAAACAGGATTTTGACATTTGTCTCGGCATGTACCTCACTAAGGTACATTGTTCTTGGGAACATAGTAAATTCCAATGATTCACATTCATGATAGGAAGAGATATATTTTGTTGTTGTTGTTGTTTTTTGGGGGAAGAAAGATTTATTTAGATCACAGTTGGTAGAGGTTTCAGTCCATGATTGGTTGGCTAAGTCAGGGAGGTGCAATAGACAGGCATCACAAAGAAGAAACAGTTCATGGTGAGCAAAAGACAGCAAAGCAACAAGGGACAAGAGATACATTCTTAATATAAAGAAAATTGCTAATCTAAAATCATATTGTCTAACTCCAAAGAAGTTAGACACATACATTCAGAAGCACATAATAGTCCAGGTTGACTCCCACACCCCATGTCCTCTTTCATCACACCTACAGAGGCCCAGATCAAGCTACTCCCTCCGCTTTATTGTCCTTATCCCCTATTTTCCATTCTGCAACATCAATCACTGTGCTTTGCTCTCTGCTGTCCTTATCTAGGTTTGCATCATCCCAGAGTTCTTGTCTTATTCCACTCAGATGTGCCACAGAGCATAGGTCTGAGGTCTTTACTGACAGGAACCACAAGGTAGATGGAATCTCCTAGAGTTGGAAAGAGGACAGACCTGCCTCCAGCCTTCCCTTACTGTGCCCCTCAGCTGTCAAATGCACATATGGTTGTGGAGTTCTATTTCTTAAGACTTCAAAAATTGATTATAATGATGATGTTGAAGCTGATTAAAAACAGAAGATCTATGCCATATGCCTAATGAGCACTCTACACATCTTAACTTGTTCAGGGAACTATGATCATTCCCAATTTATAGGTGAGAAAATAGCCTCCAAGATGTTGAGTTATTTGTTAAGGTTATACAGTTTTCTTTTCTTTTTCTTTTCTTGTTCTTCGAGATGGTTCACCATGTAGTTTAGGCTGGTCTTGAACTCACTATGTAGTCCAGGCTGGGCTTGAACTCATGGTAATCCTTTGGCTTTAGCCTCCTGAGTGTATGCACCACTGCACTCAGCAGCCACACAATTTCTATGACTGCTTTTCTCTTGGAGGCAGAACAATATAGTGCTCAGAGCAGAGCTCAAGAGGGAGCCCCATCACAGCTAGATTTTCAGCTATGTGAGGATTACATGAATGATGTCATATGCAGTGGACTTAGTGAGGTGCCAGTAAAATTAGCTAATGTTATTGTTTGTTTTTCAAGATATAGCGCAGAATTTATGGAGAATATGCAGAGCATACCAGGCCCTTCATAATGTGGTGCCTGCCTCTTCAACTTGTCTCTGGCTAAAGACCCTCCCAACTCCAGCTGTTTCCAAACATTGCTGATGTGTTTCCTGTGCCTCTATATCCACTCCTCCTCATGAACTGTTGTTTCTTCATTGGCATGCAAATACTATTTGCCTGTTACACTGCCTCATCTCTCTATGCAAACAGAACTACTTTGTTATCTCAAAGCTTACAGAACTTTCCTTTATTACTTCACTTAGTCCTGGGCATGATTTTTGTGTCTATAGATCTTCCTGCTAGACCGTGAGCCTTTGAGAACTGTGCCCAGGACCTACTTATTAAATAGCCTGGCCTCTGAGAGATACTCAGCAAAACATGTGCAAAATGTATCAAATTGGTGTGGTGTTGACACAGTTTATAAGTAAACATCTTTCAAAACTTCATTACCTAAACATATGGGTTTAAGAGCATCTAGTTATTAGTTATATCGGGGATGGAAGAATTCTGGTTTGTGTGTCTGATGATCTAAGATTAGAAATTTGACAACACTATCCTGCCGAGAAGAATAGTAAATCTTGAAAATGCATTGTTAATAAATAATGGTTAGAATTCTAGTTTATATACAAACCCATATGTAATTGGTGCACTTAGATAGAAACTCATATGACAACACTAAATTTACTTTCTATGAAACATGAAGTCTCCTGCCCTGCGGTATTGTAGACTTCAAGGCTTCTCACATGGTATAAACATCCCTCTATTAATTGAAAACATTGTTGGTTAACATATACATCTCAGTTTTAAAGTATATATTTCTATGTTATACTTGGAAAGTATTTTCCAATGGGGTTGTGGCTAACCTCTCATATTATTTTAGGATCAGTGCATGGTAGAGGTTTATTAAAAGAAAAATTCAGAGAATTGCTGTCTTTTCAAAGGAAACCGGAAGATGCTGGAAAAAAACAACTTATTTTACCGAGGCAAAACTAATGCTCAGAAGTTTAGGTGACTTTTCCAAGTCACATGGCCTCAAGCACAGGCCACAACACACAGGAAAGTACTGAGTGAGAAAGAACATGGAGTGGGTGTGGGGTGAATCAAGAGAGATGATCAGGGATTGAGGGCCACCACCAGGAATTTGCATTGCACTCTGAGCTTAACAGGAAACAGCTAAAGAGTTTCACATGGGATCTGACCTATATCTTCAATTACAAATATCACACTGCTACTTGGAGAATAACCAGCTGGAGGCTCTTGCAGTGATGCAAGTATGAGACTGAGGTCCAGATGAGAAGGGATGGATTTGAGATCTATTTTAGAATTGGAATCTAGAGGATCTGTGGGGGGGGCAAGGAAGAGGGAGGGAATCAGAACTGACTTACATTCCTGGCTTAGGCAGACGGTGGTATTGTTTATAATATAGGAAAATATAAGTGCAAGAAATTAGTACACTGGCTTCAGACATGTGGTTACACTAGAAATGGAAACAGTTCAATAGGTGTTGTATTACAACAGACCTGGCACTAAGTAAACGTGGTGATATTCATGGTATTATCACTATCCCCTCATTACCACCAAGGAGAGTTAATAGGACCAAGGAGAACAGATCACAATGATGCTATGCTTTGTACAAAAGCCAGTTTGACTACATTGGAAGCAGCAGATATACTTAATGGTAAATTGATGCAAATGCCTTGAATGTTTGCATAAGTTGGTATTCACTGAAATGAAATTGATTTGATGATTCTTCTATATTACTGGTCAGAAGCCTGCTTTATATAATAGCTATTACTGGTGATATTGTACAGAATTTTGCTGCTAAATTTTTCTACTCTGTCAAAGTGAGCAGCTTTAACTCATAATAACTTACTAACATAAATACTAGCATTCCTATTTCATAGTTTATTTGATATTATCCACTCTTTAAAATTGAATACATTTACAACATAATTCAAAACTGTCTTACTGTCAAGATGTGGATTATCATCTTTTTTCCCCAGAGCATCTTGATTCTTGGTGGGTGATGTTCTCACACACTCCTCTACTGCTCTCTACTGTTCAAAATTATTCAGCAGTCAGCTAAGTTTGTATGCACAACAGTGCACTGGGGGAAAAGTAGTAATCTTTATTTTCTCTATCTATACTTCATCCAAATTTATTTTAGAGAGATGTGCATGACAGAGATAGGCAAAATAATGACTAACATAATAACAAATATTTTCAGAAAATCCAGTATCAAAGATTTCCATTGGTCACTATTTATAATGATCATTATTTCTACTCAGAAGTATTTTTATTTAGTTCAAACATGAACTACCTGATATTTTGCTTTATTGTGATAGTCTTTGACAATGTTACTGTCTGACTTATACAAGATATTGTTTTATCCAAAGACCTGGATACCTGCCAGACAACAGATTACAGAAGTTCATGAATAAAGAAATAGAATGGCAAGGTATCTCTTTGCCTGCTATACAAAGACACCAGACCAATGAAACCAAATTCAAATATTTAGTACACATTTGTCATGTTCAGTACCTATAGACTAGTTGTAAGGATAGATAAAACTAAAATCAAATATGGCAAAGATTTGTAGTAAGTCATATTTATGACTCTCTGTTAGATGTTTTAAAAGAGACAATGCCACATTTTAAAGTAGCCAAACTAATTAAAACTGTAGTTGTGTGTGC
This sequence comes from Hydrochoerus hydrochaeris, assembly GCA_004027455.1. NCBI lineage: Eukaryota > Metazoa > Chordata > Mammalia > Rodentia > Hydrochaeridae > Hydrochoerus > Hydrochoerus hydrochaeris. The sequence goes on from PVLA01000368.1 coordinate 575,835, forward strand.
ATGTTTGTGTGCACAGGTGTTGAAAGATAGTGCATTTTCTTTAGCTTAATGGAGATTTATCTCAAATGCCAAGATGTAAATTAAATTTCTTGAACAAATGTATTTTCTAAATAGTTGTTATTTTTCTGTATCTACAAAATTAAGTTGCTCATAGAGAGCCTGTACTCAGTTTGAAGAGCTGAGGGCTCAGTTTCTTTGGTCACTGCAATAATTTGTCTATTCTAATTTGCAAAACCTTACAGTTCAAGACTATTTTTCTGTGCTATTATATTTTAATTCCATTAAATTTGAATTCTTGTTGTAACACACAAAGCGATTTCATAACTCAAGAATTATTTATGAGCAGTAGTTTGGAAAACTACACTATTATGTCCATAACCTACCCCAAGAACAATTTCAATAATTCTTAGAGAAGGGGGAACTAACAAAGGATCTGATCCCAGTAGGGAGTCAAAATGGGCTTCGCAGAGATATACTGTAAAACAATTTCCCCAAAAGAAGTAGGAATAAACCAGAGTATGAATTGGCAATAGGATGAATAAAAGACTAGGAGAGTGAAAACTGATCTACATCATGAAAATGGTGACCTCTACTGGAAAAAATCAAGAGAAACTAGTCAAAATTTCTTTCTTTCTTTCTTTCTTTCTTTCTTTCTTTCTTTCTTTCTTTCTTTTTTCTTTCTTTCTTTCTTTCTTTCTTTCTTTCTTTCTTTCTTTCTTTCTTTCTTGTTTGCTTGCTTGCTTGCTTTTCTAGTTTGCTTTCATTATCTCATAAATGGAAAAAGAAACATTTATACTTTCTTTAGGAGTAAACCTAGTATTTTTGCCTGCCAACAAATAGACTCTCATTAAGACTAATGTTCTATCTGATTTCTGATGTTTTGTCCTGGGGACCTTAGGTTGTTTTGGTGGGTAACTCATTCCCTAAGAGAAAGTGTCACCCCAAATATTGATGCCACGTAATATCCCCTCTCTTTTCTTTTCTTTTTTTTTCTTTCCTTTCCTCTTCCCTTCTCTTCCTCCCCTCCATTTCCTTTTTGGGTGTATACAGAGTTATTGAAATTTTAATCTGTGAAGATATGCTATACTTGAGCAATCAGATTCCAAGAGAATACTTACATCCTTGCAGTATACTTAATTTCAACCTGAGTTGCTTTAAATGGATTTCTCTTACTTAATATCAAATATTCTCTAAGACATGCTGAAAAGTATCATTTTTAATAAATGAATTCTCAGAGGAAAGATACATTATGCAAAATATCACATTCTCTTGGCATTTTATTTTATTTTATTTATTTATTTATTTTGGTACTGGGGATTGAACTCACAACTTCACGCTTGCCAGGCAGGTGCTTATGCTGCTGAGCTAAACCCCTGGACCTCTTTTGGCATTTTAAAAGAAGTACCATCTATTATATTTGATTTACTTGTTCAATTCCAGAAAGATTGGTTATTTTCTTTTTAAAATTGTTATTTCAATAGATAAATATATGGGTGGGATAGAGTGTGATAATTTGATATATGTATCCATTGGGTAATGATCAAATTAGGGTAGTTAACATTTCCATCTCCTTAAGCATTAAAAAAATTGGTATTAACCCTTCAATACCTGATATTCCAATTTTGGAACATTCATAACAATGGGACATAGTGAATTTTTTTTTCTCTTCAAATTCTTTTCTTTAACATTTTCAAGGTAATACACATTACAGGCAAAAAATTTTTTTTAATTGGAATCTTCAACATAAATAGATCAATACATAGATGACAGTATGGTATTTCAATACATGCATATAATGAGTACAAATCAAATTAGAGTAATTAATGTTTCTTTATTACTTTATATTTGGACGTTTGAGCTCCTCTCTTCTAGTTATTCATTAGAGTAGTTTATTGTGAGCTATAATTCCCAACTGTTTTGTAGAATACTAGAACTTACGCTTTCTGTCTAATCGTGCTTGGGTACCCATTATTGAGCCTGCCACTATTCCACTCCACTTCCTAGTTTCCAGTAATCACTGTTAAACATTGGTACATGAGAGAGAATGTGTCATATTTGTCTTTCTGCGTCTGACTTAGTTCTCCAGTTCTATCCATTTGCTGCAATGATACGATATCATTCCTTTTTATTGCTGTATAATACAACATTATATTATCTTTACATACTACATTTTTTATCTATATATCCATATGTGGGCATTTAGATTGATTCTGTATTTTAGCTATTGTGAATAGTACCATAATAAACACCAGCATACAGGTATCTCTTTATATGCTTATTTCATTTCCTCTGAATATATACCTAAAAGTGGAATAGACCTATGATATATCTTTTTTCTGTTTCATAAAGAGTTTCCATACAATTGTCCTTAGTGGCTGTATTAATCTATATGCTTACCAACAATATATGGTGGCATATTCTTATGGCGATCTATTCATATTAAAATAAAGGAAGGGACATATATAACATTAAATCATTGACATAACAAATTCTTCAATTTGTTAATTGAAGAATTTGAGTGTTGGCATCTCTTAAAAAGTAACCTTTCCTTCTGCTCTACAAAATAGTGGCTTCAGTACTGTACTGCAAGGCCACCATTGTCAAGGGGCACTCTGCAAACACTGCCATGAAGATCCAACTCCCTTTTAATTTATCAAGGAAACAAAAAAGGTGTCACAAGGTGATTGATGCTAGAATCAAATGCTCCCTACTGGAAATGTACTTGCAGAAGAGCTTTAAAACTTTACACTGTTCTGAAACTAGTGTCCTTTGTGGGTGGGGTTACGAGACCCAAGAGTGACTTTTTTTAAAAAAATAGAATGAACGGGAAATAGTTTGTAAACTGCAATTTGTGAGTAAGTCTAAGCAGTTATCTTGTTTTTCAGTCATCAGTGACAAAGCATACAGTCCATAGAAGTCTAAAATCATCTTTCTTATATCCTGGAAGGGCACACTGAGCCATGTACAGTGTTAAACCTCAGGTTCCAAGTATTTCATTTTGAGTCCTCTTTTCTTTGTGGGCTGTCTTCAACTTTCCAAAACAGCTTTAATGAATTGCAGCTGGATTTCGTACTCTTCTCAATAATGTAGGAGATGAGAAAAACGATTTTGCTTACTGCCTCCACTTTTTATAAGCCAAAGTGTGAATGAACTATCAAAACCTTCTGAAACCTATTAAGTTGAGTTCTGTTGCCAGTAATTCATTTTATAACTTAAAGAAAAAAAAGCTATGGGGAATTTTGAGTAGGACATGGGTATTTATAAACATAACCTAGTCATTTAATTAGGAACCATACAGCTAAGTCTCAGACAATTTAAGTTTTACATTTTTCTCTTGAGGTTTTAAGGGTATTGATCATAAAATACTTACTTAATAATGTTCAACTGTGTGACTGTTCCTTGGCAGAAGGGGTAATCTTTACTGTGCTACTATCCAGCCCTTGAGAGCTGGATAGAATAGTCAGCATGTTTAGTGAAAACATATGAACATATTCAGCATTCTTCAGAGTACAGTTTTAGGAGCCTTTCTATTGTAGCAAAATCATTTTTGTTATTTCCAAGAAATATTTCATTTGGCATGGTGCTTAGCTCCATATTTTATTAATTAGTTTTATGTTTCATCCTAAACACTGAAATAGAAGTCTTTCAAGTTACTATGGACCCTAAATGCATTTATAATGAAATACTAATATCATCTTACAACTCTAGGGATTTAGGTGTTGATAAATTTGAGGGTGCTTTGGAGAGGTGTGTAGTGCCATACCACAGCATACTATAAAACCACGGCAGTTTTATTCTATTAAAAAATCACACTCCCAAAGGTATCTGGAAAACTTAGAACAGTGGTGGTGAATGTATGGCATGCATGGTACAGTGGGCTGTTTGTTACTATTGAAAGCTCTAAGAGGTTCACCATCACTGCTACAAGACTGCAAAATACCAGGTATAATTTTTTGCATTAAAAATTAAGTTAGGAACATAAACATCAAATGTTTGATTTTACAAGACCTATGTATCTGTCTAGGTTTCTGGGTCAAAAACAGCAGGTTGGGGTAAAAAAGTTTCTCCAAATACACAACAGATGACAGTTTGTAATTCCAGCCATGTTTAGCCATTCTAGAACAAAGCTCTAAATACACTTGGGAATTTCCAATCAGAGAGGGAAAGAGAGGTACAGGCTGCATGTGGAGATTTTTTAAAATGCTGAAGAAATCATCAGGAAATAGTATTTCCTAAGACACTCGGGACAGAAGCAGCATGTAGTTCTGTACATATTCTGCTTTTGCTTGTGTCCCTTTGGGCATCAGAGAGAGAAGTACAACCAAGCCCATCTTGTTGTAGCTTCTTCTCTTGGGTTTGGCAGGTATTTGAGGATAAAGCACAAACAATCTCTTCCCCATTCCCAGGTTGACCTTTGCACCCTGGAGATGCTGCCCCATCATCCCCTTGGGCAAAGAAAAATGGTATGATATTTTCTTAAAGTGGCTGATCACATGTAAGGATTGAAACTTCTTACACTTTCTTTGGGTATCAGGGAAAAGTGGAATGATAAGAATCTAATTCTGCAACTTTTATGGCTAATAACCGAGTCTTGGGGTCAAGTGTGACTGTGTGTGCTGTGAGTGATTAAGTATTCTCACAGTAACTATTATGCACTGGATACTGCAGTGAATTTTCATCTCACAAAATTTAGAATCTAGTGATGGAATTTAAAAATACCTAATGTAGAATTTAAAATTTCTTGGCTGCAAGGGAAAATCCAGTGTTTGTGATGAGAAGTGAAAACTAAGTTGAAACTACGTTAAATTGTCAATATTTGAACACTTTTATCTATAAAATGGGAATTTTGTACATCTCAATATAATACTTTATAAAAATTTACAGTTTGATATATTATGTTTTATAATTTTTAGTTGCAAGCTAACCAGATGGAAGGGAATTTAAAATGAGTGACCTCTATTACTCCCCTTTCCTTCTTCATTAGGGTCATTTTTTAAATTATTATATACAGTGGTGCAAACTTCCATTTTTTACTGGCCATTCCTTTGCACAAACTTTTCACAACAATGCTTTTCTAGGTCCTGCTTTCCTTTTCCTCCCCTCTTTCTTGAATTTCCAGAGGATAGGTTCTTACAGCGCTTCTCTGTAAATACAGCTCACAGAAAGGTGAGCCATCTCTTGCAGGAAGGGGGAAAATTGAGGACTGGCAATCTGCCATTATTATCAGTCCCTTGTCAATCAGAATAACTGATAAATTCTGCATCAAACTAACTCTGAGTCATAGTACTTTATCTGAGGTTTACTTTCTGCCTCTTTTCATTTACTTGCATTATTTTTTGTGCTTTTTATACTGTTACCTGAGAAGAAAACAGCATACAAAACTAGCCGCAATTCACAAAGATAAAACAACAAAAAACCAATGCAATTTCTCTTCATCAACTGACCAATTGGAATAGCTGGAACAGTCCTTATCCACATAAAGGGAATTGCAGGGGAAGAATCACAAGCAATGTGGTGCCTTACAAGATCCTCCCCTGGTACAAATAGAGCAAAATCCAGGTCAAAACTTCTGCCAAGACCAGAGAGTATGATGTCAGTTCATTACTATCTCAGGCAAGTAAGAAAGACTCAGCTCTCTCCTCTTCTGTCTTTCTGAATTCTAATCTTGCAGGAGTTAGAAACTGCACTGTTCTAAGCTTCATACGGAAGTGGAGAACTCTTACGTGAGGAAGAGAGAAGTAGCCAGCCAGACCTCCCTCTTCAACTATAGCAGGCAGAAGCTGGCAGACACAAAAAATGTTGATTATCAGATGAGATCAGACATACAAATTACTAAATTGAGACTTCATATTTTCAAAGTGTGAACACAAATTTGTGAACTTCCTCAAATATTCCTACTCAGCTAAGAGAAAAACTAGGCCCATTGAATGAATGCTTTAAGATAACAGAAACAAAGTGAAGTTTATGCTCTGACCTGAGCCACATATGTTCAATGCACTGGTTCCATAATTTAGAAGGCCTGCATGTCACTGGATTCTAGAAAGACCTGTTGGATAGAAGGATTACAAATTCCCCAAGAGAAACTTTTTATTTTTTTCTTCCCCAACTATCCCAGACATCTTAGAGCCACCCATGGCTGTGAAGCCATCCTGATGACTCTGTCCACCTATAGCCCTGTCCATCAGGTATGCCAGGATCTGACTAAACAGAAAGTCTGACATTGCACAGACATGAGTCCAATTTTTCCTTCTGTATAAGCAAATTCCCATACCCTTGGTGAGTCAGTCTGTGTACTGTTTTTCCTTATGTTACAGCCTATATATTAATAAAGCCTCTTTCAGATACCATTATTTTTTACTAGTCATGATTTCTAGCTCAAGTAGAGCAAACTGAGGTGGTAGACTAAGAGACACTGATACAAGGCCACTGGCAATGAAAGTGGCTAGCAGCTGGGATTGGTAACACTAAAGGCAGCTAGCAACCAGAGAATGAAGGAGAACAATAGAGAAGTGCTGGGAGCCACCATCTCTGATATGCTGAGGAGATTCTGAGGTCTTCTGGTAGCTGCTGGCTTCAAGGGACAAGGAGGGAACACTAACACTAAAAGCTGGTAGCTGCTGCAATTCAAAGCTCAAGGTTGTTAATACTAAAATAGATACACTTTGCCTATTCATGATTTCTATACTCAATGAACAAAAGGAATCTCAGCAGATGGGTATTATCTTGGTGACTGTATAGGGACCCTCCTCTTTAGAAGGTCTTGAAGAAGAGGAAGGGCAATGATAATGGTTTCTTGAGATCTGCTTTATGGCTCACAAATGCCTGCCTAGCCCTTTGTGTTAGTATCAGCTATGACTGAGCTAGCCCATGAATGATTTCCATTTTACATACTGCTGGCCAGTGATATGTGGAGTTCACATGATCAAGTCAGGGAAGAGTGACTGCTGTGGATCTCACGTCTTTGAATATTAAAACTACTGACACTGTTTTTTTTTTATAGTCCAGCCTTCCCCTAACTTGTAATTTAACTTCTAGATACGCATACAAGAAAACTTCTGAGGGATACCATATCTCTATTTTTAATAGAATTTTGTGAAGTATGTGGCTGAATTTACTTCATTTCTATACTTGCATTCAGGTACACTGACTCAGAAGCAACAAAGAACATATTTCTACTTTATTAGATAAATCCACTCCAGAATGCTTTTATATTTTTATTTTCCTTGATTTAATTTTACATTTTTCAGTCTAATGGTATTTTCAGTTTATAATGCTTATCAGGACATAACCTCATTGAAAGTTAGGAAGCAACTGTATTTTATATATTTTATCTATAATGATCATAATAATCCCAGGGAAAAGTAGTAGTATTCCCTATCTGACATGAGAAAATGGAACCTCAGAGGCCAAGTCAGTTGCTCCAGCTGATAAAGTTGGCAAATCAGGAAGCATAGTCTCTGAGTTGGGTATATTTAAGCCTAAATGAAGAGTGGGCAGTCATTTGTAGAATGGAATGGGAATGTGGATGACATTCCCAGCTATATAAATGGCACATGGGTTATTTTGTTAATCTTTTAATAACTTTTTGATGAAATAAACACTCACCTCTTGATTTTAATGGTACACTATAAGACGAACCTGTGACCAACGCTGAGGAGAGGTGATGTAAGGAGTATTATTAATAGCATAACTTTAGTTTTGTGTTTATTGATCTTGTAATTTCCAATAAATACACTATACATATAATACCATATAATATGTCATAGTATAGTGAATTGAATTCATTTCATTATTCTTTTGTGTTCATGAAGGAAAGATGGTCATGTTGGTAACCTAATGCAGAATTCACAGACAAAAATGACATTTTGCCAAACCCTTCTGTTTGCAAACCAGATTGTTCACAAAAAAGCATTTGTGAACCAAGGTACCACTGGATAGTATTTAAGCACTGAAATGTTCTAATTTAGGACTTCAACTTACAATAATCTGCAAGTTTCTGTAGTGAAATATATTTGTGTTAAACATAATTTTAAAAAAGGTGAAAGTGTCATGGAAAGCTTATAAAAGTACCTTCGAGAACCTCAGCAATTTTTATCAAACTTTTTGCTCCTTTTTAGATGTGAATCTTATATGTTCTCAGTTTTGGTACTGAATTATATTTATCCTAATTTGTTTTCATTTTTAAAAAATTCTATTTTCTTCTCAGTCTGCTCAGTGAGGTTTGTTTTCTTAAAATTCTGCCTCTTCTGTTGGGTGACTATTTCTCTCTGCAGCCTCTGTCCTCCTGATGCCCTTTCCTCACCCTCTCTGCTTAAGTATCTTCAGCCCCACTGCTTGCCTCCCTTTGAGTTTTCTGACTCTAGCATCTCTTCTCACCTTCCTTCCCATCCTCCCTCTCATCCTTCATGTCTCCTTTCACTTTTCCTCATTATTGCTGCATATATAAATAGGCTTAGGGTGATCTCTCACTTATCCACACACTAACCTCCTGTGGCAGTGCATGGGCATTAGTTAACTGTAGCAGGCAAATTTAACATGCTTATTTATTATCCTCTTAGAAAGAGTACTGAAGCAGGGGTCAAAAATGAGAGAGACATCTTGGATGATTCAGTGGCTCCTGAAGGATGAACTGGCCATCCATAATAAGAAAACTGTCTTCTTATGGTTTAAGGTTGACTGCAGACATGTTTCTAATGAGCCAAACCTGCTACAAAAATATGTAAGGCCCAGATTGATATCAGTTCCCTCATGCTCAATTGGTTTCATTAGTCTTGTTTTACTACTGTGTTGAATAACAACTAGTTTCTGTGTACTTCCAATATGCAAATCTTTTACAGTTACTTTTTAACTATTTAGTGAATTAACTAATTGAAGACTTTTCATATGCTTGCACAGTTTGTCTACTGCATTAAGAAGTTCAGGCAAGGTAAAGAACTGAGCTGCCTACCAAGCCTGTGTATTTCTACCTTTCAGATGCAGAAAACGAGGCACAAGTGGGTTAAGCAACTTCCCCAAGAGCAAGAACCTGGCAAATTATAAAGGTAAGACAGGGTAATTTGAAACAAATGACGATGACAAATATATGAGTCAGTGGTGGTGAACCCTTAGCATGTGTGCCACACTGGGCTGTCTGTAGCATTAAAAGCTCTGTAAGTTTCACCATCACTGGATAACCTATCGTCCTGTTAGTATTCCCTTACTAAACCATACACTGAAGAGTAAGTACTATCCTAACTTACTCACCCTTGTAGCCTAAGGTGTTTTAGAATAAATGACAAGAATAAAGAGTATGAAATGAGTCATGAAATATCTCAAGGATTGTTAGAAAAAAATGTTGTGATTTGAAAGAAAGTACCCACTGGTGTAGCTCTTAAGCATTAGTTTCATCTTCATGTCCATCAGGACCCAGGCTTTGCTAGAGAGAGAAGGCAAGCCTGAGCTGAGCCACCCCCACAGCTGCAGGTAGACAATGTGTAGATTCAGGGTATCCTATTGATTAGAGTAGCGAGGAGGATATAAAGTGGGGGTAGGAGTCCAGGAAGAGGTCTAGAGAGTGCCCTAGGGGCTATACTGGAGCTCAATAGCTCTGGCTGTAGGCAAGCTTATTTACAGGTAACATAGGAAGACTCAAGAATTGAGTGCTTGGTGCCTAGTATGCTTGAGGTGAGTTTAATATTAATGATGAGGTAGCACTAAATATTTAAGTCAGGCCCAGTCTGAAGTGCTATGTAAGCACTGTTTCATTTCATTTTTACTTAAAACCACTGGGATTGGTACTAGCATTCTTTCCACTTAAAGATAAGGAAACTGAAGCTAAGTACATTTTCAAGGCTTTAAGGACAGTAAAAGGTTGTATAGTCATTCCCAGATCTGCTGATTTCCAGTCCACAAATTTGTCTTTTCACCTTAGAGGAAAAGACCGTTGTTCAAGAAAAGAACACCTGTCATGAATTGGATGAGGGAAAGGCTGGACGGTTCGTGAGCCTGGAAGGTCAGGTAAGTTATACAAGCTTTGAGGATGGGCTCAGCAAATGTTACCTAGAGACAGAAATCCAGTTTCTAGAGCTTCACCATCTCAAGATGTCTGAAAATCACTCTACCCAACTACCAAGGAAGGGAGGGAAGTGCCTTTAATTACAAAAACAATTGTTCTGGAACCTGGGGTGGAGTTGGAGCTGTGGAAAGACAGGAGACCTGTGTAGGCAGGAAGTCATTTTGCCATTAAAAATGTTGAGTTGAGATTGCTCTATCTGGTGATATTTGTCCCAAAGCTAACCCAAATCCTTTTGGAATGACATGGGGCATAAACCTAAAAAGATGACATTTCTAGAAAGTGGATGCATTTCCCCAGGCAGTCTTAAAAAGTGTGTATGTTTTTGTTAACATTTCTTCTTTAATTGGATATTTTATTTATGTGCTGCAAATAAATCATCCAAATACCTTTGACAGCTCCCTAGGATGCATATCTAAAGCAGCATTATGGTTTGGTTTGCAGTGTGTTTGCAAGCTCCATGTAATTTTTTACATGTGTTGTTTCTCTCCTCAAAATGAGTACTTTAAGAAGACTGAAAAAACAGTGGCGAGAGGCTGGCACACACAGACTGTCTGGTGAAAGCAAAATGCCACTTGACAGACTCCAGGAAAGAGCTAGCAATTTTGCTGGATTTCCACCTCAAGTTTCTAGACTGAGGTGATAAAAATGGACAAACAATTAATTGAATTCTCAAAGATAGGTAGTTTTCTTTTGACATGAAAATTATTCATAGACTGCTTTGTAATTGGCAATTACACTCAGAAAAAAAGGCTGGAGATAAAGGTATGGGAAATAATCAGAGATGTCAAAAGATTCTGTGTGTGTGGGGGTCATGAACTGCAGGCCTTGGGTGACAGCACCATAGTGAGAGAATAGATATATACACACCTCACCTGGCCCTCACACATTCTCCTCCCACTCTGGACAGCTGAGTTGAAGTTAACAATGCTGAAGGCCACTTCTAGGGCATTCTCAGGCCAATATATCCTTCAAAATGGTTGGAGGAGAGATGAAAAGATGCCTCAAGGGTGGTGGGTTACACAGCGGGTACCTGAGTAAGCTCAATTGTTCTGGATCTATTTTGCAAAGACTGTGACCAAACTTGGAGGATTCTCTATTTCTTTTTGCCATTGTTTTCTTCCTTTACTTTTTTGCAGAGTCCTAAAATTTCACTAGCATCTTATACTGGCTCTGACCACACTGACATTATAAGGAAGGACATGGGAAAAATAGGGGAATTAGTGTATGATTTTACTGCTGGCTCTGCTAGCACCTCAGGCAAGTGAACTTTCTAACATCAGAGTCCTTCTTGTCAAAGATAGAGTGGACTGCAAGACCCAGTGCTCAGTGAGGACTTTGGAGATCTCTGACACAGCAGACACATGGATCACCGTTTACAGATGAACACACCAAGACTCCAAACATCATGTGCTCCCCTGGCATCTCGGGTGTTGGTGCAGCCTGCACCTGGGACTTCAGAACTTTTGTTCTTCTCTCATCCTGCTCTTTGTGTGCATCATACTGTTGACCATCAAAGCTTTGCCTGCTATGAGATGCAGAGCAGTTAAGATTGGCACAATCCCCACTGTCAGTGCTTAGACACAAAGATGCTCGCTCTTTAACAATAGTTAAGAATGAAAGTATCTGTTTAGTGTCTTAAATTATATTTATCATCATCAAAAATGAAACTAAAAATAACAAATGTGTTGATACCACATTTGTTGCTAGAGAAATTAATTTACTTATAAATGATTACTATAAGAAAGAAAAATTATATTGTAGAATAATTAGTATATTTATTGTATCTTCCACATTTGGCTTCGTAGGAGAAAGAACTGAGTCATTTTTGTTTAATGAGCACTTAGCACCATTCCTGGTCCTTATAATACAGAAAGAGAAATAAAATTCATAGGCAATCCAAAACCAATCTCCTTTTCCACCACTTCCAAAAAACCTTGGTTGAAAACTGCTATTGAAGCACTGCTTACTTTGAGAAACTCACTCCCCTCTTGACCCCATCTCCAAGGAAAGGGGCAACAAGAGAGTGCAGCAGAGGGAAAGGAAAGAGGAAAGAGATGTGGAAAAGTCTGTGCTATGAAGGCAGTGTGGTTGCGAGTAGATCCTCATGGTCTTCCATGGGCAGTCACTGTGGTGTTTCTTCTGAGCATGCAAGCTGAGGTGGCCTATCCTCTCTTGCTCTAGCATAACATATGTGAAGCCTCAGTGGTGGCAGAAAGATTCATTGCTGAGAGCAATGAAGAGTCTGAGCTGGGCTCCCATCAAAGCCAGATCTAGCCAGAGTGACATTACAGCAAATGACTAAAATCTTGGGATTGCCTTTTAGTCATTTTCTTCCCTAACATCTAGTTGAAAAAGAATAAGGCCAAACAAAAGTTCACCTTGATGGTGAAAGCATTTTCTCACACATTCACACCCCAAGCCAGACAGGGACCAGACTTACTGTCAAAATTTTAAAGCTGAAAGAGACAGAGGGACCCACCGGTCATGGTGACATTCCATTAAGACCCACTGTCTCCCAGTGCTAGAGCAAGAAGTTCTTGGCGATCTGATGCGTAGATGATAACTGAGTCATGACAAAACTCTCCAGCTGGAGCTGACTCTGAGCATCACTGGAGCCTCCATCTCAGTTTCCTGTGTGGTGCTTATTGGAAACACATTGAAGTTATTTTCCCTTGTAGAAACTCTGCTTTATATTTTAGCTTTCAAGATGTCCCTGTTTCTGCATCATAGCATCTTTGCATACCAACTCAATGTGTTTCATGTTCACATGCAGAGGGCTTCCCCTCCATTCCCCTCCCAAGGAATACAAAGGAAGATGCTGGCTTAGAGGATAAGCAGCTACAAGGGTTTTAGGAGGCTGGGGTAAGAAGAAGGAAAATAGAATGAAACGAAAACTAATTTGGCTCATCTCATCTCAGAAACCAGAACTCTACAAATTATTTATGATTCTCCTGACCCTCACAGCAATGCAGGCTGTTGTTCTTGCCAGAAACAAATTAGGCTGTCTGTATCCATTGCACCTCCCAATCCAGAAAACGTGTGAGGAAGGAGCAGGGTCAGCAGCCAGGACAGAGGATCAGCCAGAGAAGATGATAAGGCTGCATCTCAGTGCTTCGACTGGAAACTGCTCCCTGGGAACATGAACAAATCTTTCTTTCTAAACCCAGAACAAGTACTTGCATTTATAGACCTATGATTTCCAGAATAGCAGTGTTATCGGCAAATTTCAAGTGTTTAGCTTCTTTCTTGCTTCAGGAGTATGCATGAGTCCAGGCAAAGGCTATTGACTATGTGGCTCCAGGGACCTTGACCATTTTCCAAGGTCCCTCTCTATGCACACTAGAAATCTTCAGAACTTGTTTCCTGGGGCCTTACCTGTGTACGGGGAATTCTTATTGTTGGCTCCGTATGTAGCTTGTGAAGGGAGCTCTAGGCTCCCCTCCGCCCACTCATCCTTTAAAAGAAAGACCTCCTGTCTTCAGAGAAAGGGATAAAAGGAGTCTGGGAAAACACACATAGGCTCTGAGTAAGGGCCACTGGAAAATTCAGTGGGAGGAATAAAAGGGCAAAAGCTTTTGGCAATGCATTCTCTCTTCCTTCTGAGGACCAGGTGCAGAAAGATGTGTCTGTCTCCTGTTCATATGGGTTCACTTGAAAGCAGAAGTTGGTCATAAAAGGTCTATAGTGGATAAAGTTGGCAAATGTTGTTCTAGTGGTCAGAGAAAAGTTCTTTGAGATGGCTTTTCATTTTCTAACAGGCCTTAGGCATGATAAAGTACCAAGAGGCCAATCTCAGGGTTTGGACTCATAGAAAAGTGGTCCTTCACATCCCTAGCAAATAGGCCTTAAGCAATAAAATAAAAATAGGCCTAGAAGCATCTGTGTGGTATAATCCACTTACTAGTATAGATAGTAGATAAGGATTTGGGGCTTCCATGCACATTCTGGGTGTTGTGACCCAGAATTATAAGGTGGAAAGAAAAGTATACAATGATAAATCTTTATCTGAGGGGAGAAAAAAAGAACTACCTATTTTCTATAAATTCAAACAAATATGCACTTCTCACAATTTTGGTTTGAAATTTGAGGAAAGTTTGAATCAGTAATAAAGAGTTAAAGCAAAGTTGATTTTTGAAGAATTCAATGATTATTACTTTGAAGAACATATGATGACCCTTTAAGAGTCCTGATGAGTAATCTCCTTGGGGACCTGTTTTAACAAACTGTCTGGGACTACATACAATTAGTGTACCAACTCCCTGGGTGGAGAGTCATGTTCAAACCATCTCACTACTTAGACTCTTTTACTTCAAGGTTAGGACAGCAGAGAATTAATCCTAATACAAGTATGAATTATTATAATTCCAAAATTAATATAGGATGAATTAATGTATTTGTATTTCATCTGACAGCTCTCATCACATTGCAGGATAGTTCTATTCCTCTTGTCCAGAGTGTGACTAAAATAGAAGGTCAAAGATGACACCAATCTGAAGACGCTTTCAGTAGTCTCTACACAACCAGGTATATTATTTTTGTTTTTGAGTCTACTTCAATGAAATCTTTAAAAAAACAAGATGAAGAAGTTTTACACCGAACACATCTGATTTTGTGTCTGACAGTGAGAAAACATTTTTTTTTCCTGGACCCTCATGGTGAAAGGTAGCTTAAAAAAAGAATTATGACTCTTGCCTTTTCTCTCCAAAATGGGTTTCAGCAGTAAGTGGCTGGGCTTGTAAGTCAAGCAAGTGGGCTTAAGGTGAGGACATGCAAAGGACAGCAAACCTGGTGAACTTTGAAAGCCTGAGGGGATGCCTCAAATGGACATCCCCTGTGCTGCTGATCTGACACAAAGACAGGCAGTGTACATTTTCTGCCTGTTAACCACACTCACCACTGTCATCTTGAATACATTCAGTGTTTGATTAACCCAACATTTCTTGATTGCTTCCTATGAGCCTTAACATGTTAGATAATTGCCTAAAGGTACAGACAGAAAAGGCCATGTCTGCCCTCTGGGATTTTGGATTCACTTTTATCTTGTATTGAAGTCCTGTATTGTGTTCATTCTTTTGTTTTTGTTGGTTCTATTCTGTTCTGTTTTGTTTGATTTTACCACGTCTGATGGTATGGCAGTTATTTTGAAGACAACAAGAGGCACTACAGTAGCCATTGTTGATTTCCTATTATCTTGTTTTGAAATCCTGTATCACTTACACTGTTTTGTTTTGACTGGCTTTATTCTGTTTTATTTTCCTTGGTTTTATTCTTTTTAAAATAAAAATTATTTTAAAAAAAGAACTATAAGTAAATATATAAGCAACAAGATCCCTACTGTATTTTAACCTCAGAAAGGGCAGATACCTAATCTCTCTGCTCTCCCTCCCCTCTCTTCCCTTTAGGCACTGTTTCTGTATTGGGAAGACAGGAAGAAAGGTCTCTGTACTTAGGAGGCTTATGTTTTATACAGCTGTGCTGTTCAATAGAGTGGTCATTAGTCATGCATAGGTATTTCCATGTAAATATAAATTGTTAAAAGTACAAATTTCATTCTTCAGTTGAACTAGCCACATTTCAGTTGTTCATCAGACACATACAGATAGTGGCTCCCACACTGGATAGTACAGATGTAGAATATTTCTATCATCATGGAAATACAGATCCACTCTGGAGTCTATTTAAAGTTGCATCTTTAGAATCTAGCACTGTGTCTGACACATAGTAAGCACTGTTAAATAGGCTTAAATATTAAGGCAATATGATAAGGCTAACAATAAGAGCAGATCCCAGGATAGAAATAAGTGTGAAGGAGGAAGTACTTAACTTAATGGGGTGGGCTCCAGGAGTATTTCTTGGAAGAGACAGGAACTATGACATGGTAGGATTTGAAATATGATTATAAGTTGTGGTACAGATTTGTTCTGTAGAAGCAATATGCTATAATTCTTAGAGGATAGTCAAAAAGAATTATTTTTGAGATTGCAAGATGGCCGACTGAGTGGCGGCACGATAAGAGAGCTTCTCTGAGGAAAAAAAAAATAAAAACAACTCAGAGGCTGGAATCTGGCAACATGGAGAAAGCCAGACAAAAGGAGAGGAATTCTCACGACCCAGGAAGAAACTGAGGAAAAAGAAAAAGAAAAAAGAAAGAAGAAAAAGAAGCATGGACAAAGGGCTGGAGCTGGGCAAGCTCCGATCGCTGTACCAAAATGTCTTAAAGTCAGGTGACTCACCATCGAGCTGAGGTCACGGCCCTGCTGAGAGCAGGGGTTGGTGAGCTCCAGACCCTCGGCTGGAGGAGGCCCTGAGATGGGGAGTGGAAACAGCCAGTCGAGCTGCGTGAACTTTGGTGAGTGACAGGAACTGGAATCCCCAAACCAGGAGGACTGGCTGGGCGACATTTTGGAGTTGGGCAGGGGTGGCTTGAATCAAAACCTGAGGTGGTGTTCATCGACTGCTCCTAGTTCAAAGCAGATTGGTGGGATCTGCTTGGGCTGGGCCACGCCCCTGGTTGAAACCCAATAGCCAGGGAGTAGGCTTTTCTGGGCCAGTGGCATCCCCAGGGAACACACAAACCTGTTGAAGCATAAACTGGTTGACTGGTGTAGGGGGAGGAATCAGCGCTCAGCGTGCAACTCACAGATCTGCTGCAGACTGAGGGGTGGTACTTCCATAGCAAGTGCACTGCAGAAAAAATGTAACTACAACGAAAGGCCCAGAGACCTCCACCACCCACCCATCTGAAGGGGGCCGAAAACATGACAAAACAGAGAAAGAGCAAAAGGTCCCCAACTGTGGAAACAGGAAAAGTGAGTTCAACAGAGGTAAATGCAGAGGAGGTTGAGAGCAGCAAACCTGTAATGCTAGAGACAGCCTCATCGGAAATAAAGAAATACCTCCATGACCTCATCGTCGAATTTAAATCTGAAATTCTAACTCAGGTGAAGCAAGATATAAGAAGACTATTTAAAAAAGTCCTGGGTAATTCTCTAGTAGACACAAATGAAAGAACAGAGGAACCCAGAGAAAGAAGAGAAGTCTTTGATGAAGCATATAAACAAAACCTAGAATATATGAAACAGATCCAAAGAGACTATCAGGAAATTAAAAACTCTATTGAAACCTGGCAAAACCTTTTAACAGAAACTAAAGACAAACTTTCAAAACTTGAAGATAGATTTGCAAAGTATGATCATGAAAGGAAGGATCTCTTAAAAATAACAAGGAACCAGGAAGCAACGATACAAAGGCTAGAAGATGACAAGAGGATTTATAACCTAGGAATAAAATATGTGAATGAAGATGCAGCAACAAATACAAATGAAATAAAAAGTCTATTCACAGAAATAATTAAGGAAAACTTCCCAAACATAGGTAATGGAAGTGAAGTTCAGATAAATGAGGCATACAGAACTCCAGCCAGCTACAACCCAAACAAATCTACACCCAGACATATAATAATCAGGATCCCAGAAATCCATCACAAGAACAGAATA